>JANHGL010006989.1:0-62499 GCA_024611195.1 Ceyx melanurus
GGGACAGCGAGCGAGGGAGGGAGGGAAGGGCGGGGGCGATGTCATCACGACACCGAAAGGGAAATACCCTCCTCTAACACAGCGGCCTCGAGGGGAAAATGGCCCCACATCCCCTCGTCTAACACACCGGCTTCGAGGGGAAATGGCCTCAGCCCCCCTCCCTGCCCATGCCTGTGCGAGCTGAGCCGCACTCCGCCCCCCGTGCGGCTTTGCGCTGGTGCTCAGCGGCTACACGGCTCTGCAAACACAGGGTGCAGGTGACCTGCCTCCTGACTCTGTCAGTCCCTTCCAAACAGCACCAACATGGAAGTGTTATTTCCATCAGGCAAGTGTGAATTTGGAGGTGACTAGTTTTTAACAGGGTTTGGATTTTGGTGCTTCTTTTTCCCCGCAAGCTGGTTGTTCCAGTGCAGCACATTTTTAGATGACCAGGCTTGTTTTATTGTTGTCAGGCCACTGGAGTTTTTTGGGTTTTATTTAGAAGAGTAGCAGATATACAATGTCCATCTAAAACGGTCTTTTCAGGAAAATACCAGCTTTGAATAAGTGACATTGATAAAACCTCTCCCATGTCAGCGAGTGTGCTGTCTGGCCAAAGTTAACTCCATAACTGACACAGAGGATTAGACACACCAATAGATGCACCAGGTGCACTGTATCAAGGAATGATAGTGCCTTGCCTGAAGCACTTCAGAAGATACTTGCATGCATCATGCATCTTTCTTGGCGTGGAGGCTGCACAACATTCATGACTGCTGCCCTGTGATGCTAGGTCTGGGGTGGTCTAATTGGAGAGTAGCATATCCACCATTCTGAGTGATCTGTGTTTCACATCTCATTCTTCTGAAGTCAAGTTTTAGTGTTAAATTAAAACAACATCAGAAATAGTTATCAGGAAATGTGCCAATTCTGTCGCAACTTAAACGTTTAATCTTGGCTGTGAAGTTACACCTTTCATAGAAATGTAAAAAACAGCAGAATGGAGTAAAATTAAGGTCTGTTTTCCTGTAGATATTAAAAACGCATCACTATTGAAGTAAATAGCAGACTTTAAAAAAGGGTGATCGTCCCTTTCATTTTGACAAGAAACTATTCAACCTAACTTCCTAGACACAGAAGTACAACAGTGATTTCTTTCACTATGCACATGGAGAAAGAATTAATTGCAAAGAACGTTTGAACAGGGTACCCATGATATGTTTGAATACTGTAGAAGTTACAGTCCTTATGAAACTGAATTTCATCAAAATGATTTGCTGCCGTTGGCTTTTGATTACAAAAAGTCTGTAGCTTCCACCACAAATTCTCTGTTGTTGAGGTTGTTCCTTCCAGCTGATGAGGCTGTGGGCTGCTAGCTGAGCTCCATGCATCTGAATTGTCTGCTGGAACACTTGCTTTTCTATGTTTCTTACTCTCTGGACTGAAAGAAGACATGGCATCAAAGCTGAATTTGGGCTGAACAGTTTTGAGCAAATTAAAAGTAATTCTCGTTATGTAGCTGAATGCCTCAATCTTTTAATTAGGAAACTGATTAACATTCACATCACTCACTGGAAGAATGCATGAGTGCTTCTTATTGACTCAGGGAAACAATCACATTGTTTTAGTGAATCAGAAATACAACTTCATGTCCTCGAAGCCAGGAATTTAATATATGAAAGCCATAATTGATAAGCTGTATTAATAAGGTTTGTATATTTTGTGTCTTTTGAATTTTATTGATATTATTTATGTTTATATTTTATAGTATGAAGTTTTGGTAACATTTCATAAACTTGTGGACTGAAAGTAACAACTGATTGAGTTAGCCTTAGTAAGTCACTGTGGCCAGCTGGCAGGTGTTAATGAATGCTTGCTTAGGTTATGTCAGACTTATGAGGTGAAAAGTTGATCTTTGAGCACTTGAGAGCATTGGCTTTTTTAGTCCTGAAGGGATGTAATAGGTTTGAGTAATGAAGGTTTCCAGTAATCAAGAGCTTATTCTGTGCAAGTGAAATAATCTTGATGTCTACCTAATTCTAACCAATAATTGCAAATTAAAAGAGAATAGCTCTAGAGGAAATACTGTTCAGTGCCCACATCTTCATCTCCAGGGTGAAACTGATCTTCCTGGAGAAAATTTGAGAGTAACAAACCATCAGTGAGAGTTTGAACATCATGGGGTTTTTTAGGGGGGGAACACAGAAGTTCTTCTGAGTTATGTTCAGGGGTTTTATGTTTGTGATCAGTGTTTTTCCAGTAATGAATTATTTCCCCATGGCTGACCTTTGAGTTGTATCTCTAGATAGTGTGAACAAGTAGACTTCTTGGTGGTCTGCTTATTTCTTTATTTTCAAAGGAGGAGTGATCAGGAGTTAGAACTTCATAGTGGCTACCATGAAAAAAAGTTCTAATGCAGTGACAAATGGTAGGTAAGGACTGAGGAGGGTTACTCTGCCTTCACTTCAAAGCTCAAGATTTTGACATTTTCATAATATATTCAATATTTCTGAAAGTGGATTAATTCCTTCTTTCCCCCTGCCCAGTTATGAGAAATTGGGGACTCTTAGTCACTATCATCTTGCTGCCTTATTAGCTGATATGGACAGTTACAAAAAGTTTTTTCTCTTTATAACAATCTTTACATGTAGTAAGATGTGGGTCTTGCAGGACAAAGTGCCTCCAGTGGCCAATACTTTCCAAGCTTGACTACTCACTGTCTTCCAGACCATGTCTGAATAACCATCAAAATCCTCGATAAATTAATCTGGGAGAACCTTTATCAGTATTATGGATAACATCAGAGAATTTTATATTATACAGTACAGATAATGCTCATCTTAATACATGATAGTGAACTGCAGGTTTTCAAAGCTAGTGATATTTATTTATTTTACTTAGTTGAGCTTGTGATCCCCTATAACTGCTGATCTTTCTCTGTTGACTCAGTGCTTACCTGGTTATTCTCCATTTTATATTTTTGATTTCTCCAAAGTAGACCACCACACACTTGCCTTCCACTGAAATTTATCTTGTGGATTGTATCTTCAATTTGTGAAGATAACTTTGCATGCTGGTCTCACCACCAAGGTTTTCTCTTTCCTTAGTTCAGCATTATCAGACCCTTATTTGAAAATAGCCTTATTTTCACATTCCTTTGAAGTGAAAGTGTTCACTGGAAGCAGAAGGTGTTTGAACAAATCACATCCATGTCAGGATTCAGATGGCATCCAACTGGAAATGCTCTCAGTGACTCAGCCCCCTCTGAGAGCAGAGGAGTTCTGCTGCTGTGCACCTCTAAAAAGCATCTCTGGCTTCCTTTGGAGAGTGTTTGGTGGGACTCAGCAAGCACTACAGCAAAGGTGTTTCATAATATACTGCTCCCTTGTCACCACATCTCAAGTCACCCTGTCAAGGAAGGTTTCTTAAGAACAAAAACAATTTTTGTTACTGCTTCAAATTCACTTTAAATTAAGACTGTAAAGATGTTGTGTTCAGCATATTTATCCTGACACCTGGGGCATTGTCAGCAGTGTACTGTTAGAAAAGTATGCAAACACAAGGAGCTATGTTTTTATGCCAGCAGATTATTTTTTATAATTTTTTAGATATTTATTTTATATAATTAATTTTTATTCTTTTTTATGTGTTAGAATATTTTAGAATCTATTTGATTGCTATTGGTGTGAGAATTTTGACAAGAAGATAGTTTTATTTTGTTCCATCCACACGAAGAGCTGCTCATTTCTTGTTCTCTTTCTCAGGGGCCTTTTGTGTACTGTAGATCATGTGAGCCCTAGTAGGTCAGGGTGAATAAACAGCTCAGCTGAGATCACTGTGCTCAGAGCATACAAAGGCTTTGTTCTTGCTGGGCACAATGGCACCAACAGGGAGCAGTGGGAGGGTGATGAGGGTGATGCTAAACACTATCTGGATTTTCTGAAATACTGTGCACTGGACTGCCAGGGAGCCTTGACAGCTGCACTAGGTTTATCTGTCCTTGTTAGTCCCCCCAAAGAACATCATGGGCACCTTGTTGGCTGGTGTTTTGGCCATCCATGCACAGAGAATGTAAAGAGTTTGAAACCTGGCACACCTCTTAAACAGCAGATGCACCCTACTACTCTCACTGTGCTCTATTCAGTTTCTCCCTTTCCAAGAAGACTTTGTAGGAGGATTCTGTCATCACAAAGAAAAGTATTTTATACTGTGAGAAAGTTTACTTACAGCATTCCAGGTCCTCCAGCTGCTTTTGGAGACATTTTCTACCGAAAAGCATTTTCCCTCTGTGTGGTACTGAAGCCTCTGTTGGAAAAACATTGTGGGTTTAAAAAAAAAAAATAAAAAATTTCCTATAATATATGGGACTTCAGCATTCCTCAGATTACAAATGTGATTCTTATATTCTTTTAATTACATAGGCTTGTCACTAAATAGGCTTATATTTCATCCAGGCCATTTTATTTGTGCAGCAGTGGTCGTGTTGGATGGCAGTAGCTGCTGGTTGTGGCTTCACCTCTGCTCCTTAATTGTTGTCAACCATGGACAAATTGTACATATTTTATCTGCAGTTTATTTGTACTGGGAAATGTAGGATTGCATGGAATTGCTCAGAAGATAAATCCAGCCCATGAAAGCACATTCCCCTGAACCTCAGACTGTGGATCACTGGAAACCTTGCTGAAAGGATTAGCATGAAGACCAGACAAGGGGTTTTGTCACAGCCTTACCAAATAGCTCTGAAAGTGGAAACATTTCCTCCCTGTTCATCACAAGTGCCTTATGGAGGAGAAGGTGAAATGGAGGAAGGAAAACACATCTTTTCCTGTTTGAGCAAGAAACAGGAGGAGAGAAGACGTTCATTTGTCAGGTTTGCAGGCCAGGAGAAAAGTTGGAGCTGAGCAAGTTGGTGAGAAGGAATTGACTCCCTCTGTCAGTTCTGTAATAGGGCTCTTCTGTACTGGCTCAGTGCAGCGCTATTTTGTGGTTCTGTGCTTTCAGCTGTGCAAATTGCATTGCAGGGTTACATTTTCTTTCCAGGGGATTCTGCTGCATGCTAGGAAAATTAAAATAACAGTGGGGTTTTGTGCAGCCTCTGGAATTCTACTTAATAGTGGCAGGATGAGTTATGTTTTAAGAGGAGGGCCATTTTATAAGTACCTGCTCTAGAAGTGTGACTGTTTGTCATGCTGTTAAAAAGATAAATTGAAAGCATAAATGATTGTAATGTATTGTGTTATGTAATAGGCTGCAGCTGACGTGGGTATTAGTATTCTGATCTCTTAAACTTATCAGAATGGAATGTAGAGGTACCTTCCTGCTATTTATAAGGTAAGACTTGTGTCAGCACTCGTTACCGTAAGATAAGTCAGGAGATACTTAGTGGAAGACAAGATTGTGTGTTAAAGCTAATTACTATCTCATGTAATGGAGCTGCAGGTGTCCTTAGTGAGCAGTCTCTGGTTCCTGCCTTAGCAGGCACAATAGAAAGTGATCTCCAGCAGTTCCTGGTTTTGCAGCAGAAATACTGTCCTTGGAAAAAACACAGAAATAAGAGATTGGAGTTGCTGTAGTGCTTGTGAGTCCTGGGAAGTGAAAGGAATGATGCAATATGGGCAAGCTGGGTAGTGTTAAGCTTTCCTCTTCTGAGCTGCCCATTCCTTGTTCTCCTGTGTGCAGAAAAGTACCTGGAGGGGGCAACAGGGCAGCTCAGCAGGGACACCTTGTGCACAGGGCTGACTTAACAGCTGGGATAAGAGGTGCTTTTCAAACATAGATATGTGCATGCTTGAGGAGTTCCACAAATGGCTGTCCACCACTTTAACCTGTCCTTTGTTTGCTGCTAATTGTTGGTGCAGTGCTGGTGGTCCAAGAATATGTATGAGAGGAGTCATACAGGGGAGAAGTTATTGATGGTACTAAGCCAACTGATTGAGACCTTTAGAAAAAGCCTAAGAGCTTTTGGCATACAGCCATCATCCCCTGCTCCTCATGACAGAGAGGCTTGTTATCATCAGAATATTGACATTATTTCTCCCTCTGCCCCCTTCACGTTTTATCACTTTTATTAGCAAAGGCTGTCTCCCTAAAAATTGTATTTGCTTTAACACTGGGTGTAAATGTACCTCATGATGAAGTTCTGTGTGAAGCTCTGTGTACCACTGGTTCTCAACTGTGGGCCATCTTCCCATGGATGACATTTTGATACTGTCTGGTCAAGAACCTATCAGTATTTAAATGCAATTTATTTTTCCCTTTATGTTTATTTAATGATGTAAAAATCCTTTGGAGTTTTCATTTTTGACACTCTGATTCCATTCAAATTGTTTGTGTTTTCGAAATCTGTGGCAGTAGGATTAGGATCTCAGTTTAAGTTGCAATCATACCAGAAAGCTGCAAGTTAATTTTTCAAGTTAATTTTTCAAGTTAATTTTTCATCATCTGCTCCTGTTGTCTGAAACACATCCTTAAGTCTTTACTGTTACATGAATTTTTTCTTCTGGAGACTTCTATGGGTGCTTCCTCAGCTATATGCAGTGGAACTTTAGTTTTGATGATCTGATCTGTTCATCTGAAACCTATTGAAAAAAGAAAGAAAAAAGTCTTGTAGAATGGATTTGTCCAGGAAATGAGGTGGTTAAATGTGCTTTGAAATACATGCATTCTGAGCATGTTGCTGTCATTCCTGGCTGTATGAAATAGATACATGTACATTACTATATATATAGTTAAATATGTAGTTATATTGGCCTGATATTCCCACAGTTCTGTCTTGCATTCTATAGCCTTTGAAGTTGTGACCTGTAGGTTGGGTTTCTGTAGTTGATTTTTGACAGAGTAATAAATTCTCATCTCTTAAAAGGTCCCCTCTTCCAGCATTTAAAGCAAATTCTTATTTCTGTATGGCATGTAACTTTCACTGTGAATACACACTCTCTTAGCTATTTTTTTTTTTACTTGTGTTACTTGTTCCCTTGCAGCCTTAGAGCATTAGTCATATCCCTGATGAAAACACAGGGAAAAGAAGTTAGAGCAAAGCTGAACTAGAGCTTTTATTGTAATGAAGCAACTCATAAAGAGTTGCATTTAATCTAGGTGTGTATCTATTTAAATACCTTTATCTGGCAATTACCAGTATAATTTCTAATGCTGTAATGAGTATGAAGCATCTGCACCTCACTTGTACTGATCTATTACTCTTTCTTTTCACATGCAGGATATTTAGTCTAACTGTACAAGATTGCTTCCTATATAGGCCTAAAGAACAATATCTGGGTTTATTTTATTCTTGTTGTTGTTGTTTGTTTTTTAGGGTACCCTTGAAAGTGGAACAAGCAAACAATGCTCGTGATGCTTTGGCTAAAACAGTGTATAGTCACCTGTTTGACCATGTAGTGAACAGAGTAAACCAGTGTTTCCCATTTGAGACTTCTTCTTTCTTCATTGGAGTCCTGGATATAGCTGGTTTTGGTAAGTATACTTTAAAGAAATAATTAATTTTCTAGTTGTCTGCTGCTCCCACCACAGTTTCAATGGTAAGTTCAGTAATGGAGACTGGGGGGTTTCCTTTTGGTGGTGGCAGATGGGATGGATTGCAAGGGGGTGAGGTGATACCTAGAGAGCAGCTAAGGCCTGGTGTTCCTGAGATGAGAATGTAGAGAAGGTCTAGAGCTTCTCCTGAGAACCTAATAGAGTCAACAAGAGTTAGTGAGGAACAGCATCTCTGTAATGGGTGCAGGTTCCTGTCTGCACAGACACAGCTTTTGAAAGACTGAGAATTTGGGATGGGATCTTACTGTGGCCACCTAGTAAACCAGGAAAGACACTGCCTGTGCATGTAGCTTCCCAGCCAGTCCTGAGCAGACTGCTGCAGCCTGCAGGCAAGAGAAGCCTGTGAGTTAAGATGCTGTTTCCTGGAGGATGCTCTGCTCTGGTCTTTGTTTCCTGGCTGCTCCCAGGAAATGGCACTGATGATTCCTGAAGAGCTTTTGCCTTGCTTGGCTGGCAGATTGAGGATAGGGCATGGTTTCTGATGTGCTGTAGCCCTGCTAAGGTGGTACAAGAACTGTGAAAAAGGGAGCCTTTGGTTTTCAGGTCTTTAGAGCTGTGGTACCCTCTGCCAGTCTGTTGTACCATAGGTGCATGAGGATGTATTGGTTCAGTTTTGCTCTATGGTAGCATCTTGCTTTGGTTTGATGACAGATAGAATTGTTATTTGTCTTAGAAATATGGCTTGATGAGGTATCTTTTATATCTATATCTATATCTATATACATATTATATATATATATACATATACATATATCTCTTACTTGCAACTTGAAAAGATGTTAAAGCTTCTGTTTTACTGAAAGAAACAGATATGGGTCTGAACAAATAATTAACTATTAGCACCATGAAGCTTCTCATATTTACTCTGTAATATAAATTCTTAGAACACTGGTTTCTCATAGAAGTTCAACTTCTGTTTTTCAGAATACTTTGAACACAACAGTTTTGAACAGTTCTGTATTAACTACTGTAATGAAAAACTGCAGCAGTTTTTTAATGAAAGGATTCTGAAGGAGGTATGTTACATTTAATGTTATACATGAAGATTATAGTGTTTTGGTTTTTTTTTATATAGTGAAGAAGTAGAACTGCTTAAGAACTTAAGTAGAACTGCTTTCCATAAGAACTGCATAAGAACAGCTTTTACATGCTTAGATTTAGAAAAAAATTAAGTTGACAAATTGCCTACTATTTGACATCTGGTTGTGCCAGAAGAGAATATGGCTTTTTGAAAATCAATAATCTTTTTTTCTTTTTTTTTTTGCCATTCATTGGGATGAGGCATCCAGATCCTGGACAGTATCTCATACCTAAGGGGACTGTCTAATTGCAAGGGCATTTATGCAGTTGAAATTATTAAGCTGTGGAAGGAAAATTCTAAAATATGTGTTGATTTATGCTGTATTTAAAAGTAGCTTTATTTAGAAAAACATTTTTGATGGGCAAAAAAACAGTATGACAAGTTTCAATCACTTTTGTTTGCTTGAATAGGAACAAGAACTCTACCAAAAGGAAGGCCTGGGGGTTAATGAAGTTCGCTACGTGGATAATCAGGACTGCATAGGTATGTACCTGAATTGTCAAGCTGTTTGGAGAAAAAAGCTTCAAGCAGGAGAGGTAAAATATGCCTAACACTAATAATTTTATGCTTTAACAACCATTGCCACCTTGTGAATTCTTCCAGTTTTGTGTAACATTCCAATTCTGCTTGGTAACAGAGCCACGTTTTCCTACAGTGAGTGATAACTGCAGCTGGGGCTTGGAATTTCTTCCGCATCTTCCTAGAAATCTAATGAGACTCCTCAACAGGGTGAAGTTAAAAAGGGGTGTGAAGGTGTCTGGGGAAAAATATTCCATGAATTAAAAAAAAATATATATTTCATTCATTCATTATAGGCAACAGGCTGAAGATGTTACTGCTGCTTTTGGGTTCCCACAGGCTAATATACAGGCTTAAGATTTGTTTGATTTTCCCCTCTGTTCTGCTTGTGTTCTCTAAATCAGTGTATTATGAAGTTACTGCTTTTTCATTTGCAGTAATTTGCTTAAGGTAACTAGTCTGTCCTGGCTGAGCAGAAGATTTGGAGGACAGAATTCAGCATCTGTTACAAAATACCTGATTCTTCTTCAGCTCAGCTGATTTTTTACTTCATTTTTTTTTTAATAGAACTGTAAAGTCACTAACTCTGACTTATCTGAAATCATGTCAAGCAAACCTCTAGCTCTTTTGAGAAAGAGCAACAGGAAGGTATTTGGGAGAGGGAGCAAAAGCACAGCAACAGGAAATGAGTGACTTCTATGAATATAAATCTTATCTCTTTAGTGGTTTAATAACATGTTTAATAATGTGCATGAGAGTCAGAGGCTGTTGTTACAGTTTAGATGCTGTCAGGTTTCTGTAAAAAGGGTTGCTTCCTCCCCAGTGCATGGTTTTGGGTTTTGTTTTGCTGAAACATGTCTAGGGATCAGGAGGAGTTCCCTGGTGCCTGGTGGAAGGAAAGGTCTCTGTCTGCCAGTGGGAAGATGGGTCATGTTGTGGAGATTGCTGCCAGGCTGTTGCCTTTGCCTGCCATAGGAAATGTTTGGGCAGCTTCCCTAGGAACACTGGTAGCAGTCCCTCAGTCATGACCCCTTGTACTGTTCCAGCCACAGTGGGACTCTCCACCACAGATTCAACACATTTCTTCTTTGTATGAACTGTTGTTGCATAAGTAATAAATTATAGCTTAGATAAATCACAGCATGTATGCCTTTGTTCTGTTCTTGCACAGTCAGGAGAAAAGGATTTGCTACTGCCTTTTGAAATGAATGAGAAAATATTGGTTTCTGTCAAAAAATGATTTGAAGGTGTTGGACTAGGCTGGTGACAGCAGTGAACGTGTAGAAATCTTAACTGTCGCTAGAGAAAAGGATATTATTTTGACAGGGACAATTTTTTAACACTATGGAAGGATCTCAAAAACAGTCCTTAGTATGTTAGAATGTTTTAATGGAGAGGTGTTAATCTCTGCAGTTAAATAAGCCTATTCAGATTTGATAAGCATAAATTCTTTTCATCAGAGCTGTATTTGCTTTATATATAGCCTTATGTTTTTACACTGTGTGGTAAGAGTTCATAGACATTGCTGCAGGACAAGCATTAGTCAGTTCTTTTTAAAGGAAAAAAAAGTAGGTAGTAAAAATTCCTCTTCTAAGAACAGTTTTGTAAATAATACAAAAAAGGTTGAAGAGCTGCAAAATTATTGTGCTTCATAGTTTCAAGAGCATGACTTTCAAGTCTGATCTGCCTTTCTTAAAACAAATGCATTTCATTTTTATGCCTGGATCCTGTTGTGAGTGGAAGTCTCTGCCTTTCCATGCTTTTAGTTTGGCCATGTGGATGAAACACTTAAAAGAAGCCTCAGCTATATAAGCCATTATCTCCTAAGGCCCTCTGGACATACCACAGAAACATTTAGGCACCTTTTGGGAATTAGATTATTAAGTTCAACTTGAGACCTGGAGTGACGATAAAACAATGCATGTGTAAGCTTTTTGCCCCCTGTTCCTTGTGTTAGTTAGGATTTGTTATGTGTAGGATATTGATGAAAGCAGAAATGGAGATACGCTGTATTATTTGGGGTGACTTTCTGTATTTCGTGTTAACTGCTTTCTCCAGATACCTGTGCCCAGAAGTGGAGCTGTAGCATTTTAAACTTGTAATGTTTAGTTCTGATATGATTTTATATAGTCTTTTTTTGATGTATACTTTGTTTTGTTAATAGATTTGATTGAAGCCAAGTTAATAGGTGTGCTGGATATTTTGGATGAAGAAAACCGTCTTCCCCAGCCAAGTGACCAGCATTTTACTTCAGTTGTGCACCAGAAACACAAGGACCATTTCAGGCTCTCAGTAGGTTTCTTCTTGCTGTCTGTCTTGTTTTAATAAAACAGTTCTTGGAACAGTTGATAGGAACACTTCAATTTAATGAAAAAAGTTCCTAAGAAATCTCATACCACACCAGTCTGCACAATCCATAATCTTTGTTAAGGACAAGTTTGGTTATTAGGTTTGTTGAGGAGTTCACTGAAGGATTAAGTCTTCTAGCAATTCCAATATCCTCCTAAAACTAAACCCATATTCTTCGCTTAGATTTGATGTTTGTAAGCATGTAATGCAGCAAAAGAAAATAAACATATTTTAATTTAGATAATTTCATATCAGATGAGCTATTTTGTCATTCCTTTCAAAAACTGTTTGTTTTGAAGACTATTTGACAGGTGGAGTGTCTAGCTAGCACTTTAGAGGTGAAAACAGGAAACACAAAGAAAACCTTTTTGTTGTTAATTCTTTAATATACAGCACTCTGTGGAAGATTAATTCAAATTATTGCAATTTATGTACATGACTTCTGTTGAAATGTGCCCCCCAAAAAAGTTAGTTCCTTGCTAAAAAAATGCAAGCAAAGAGATAAATAAAAAGAGCTAAATAAAACTCATCCAGTTCCCTTTCATTAAATTTCCACATATTCGTGCCTAACTGGATTGCACTGCAATGGAAGGGTTTTATCAGTAGGTGTATGATCAGTTAGGTGGTTGCCTTTTAAAATCTCCTGTCTACAAAGGCACTCTGAGGGCATGAGTAGGGAATGAGACAGAAACTGTACTCACTAGTGTTAGCAGTGCAGGCGACTTTCTTCTGAAGATGAGGGTATGTAAGGGTGTGGCTGAGCACAAGGCAGGTTTGTGCAGGATCTTGGTTGGAATGGCAGTGCTGTGGTGCTCATCACAGCAGCACTGCAGCAAATGGCATTTCTAACAGTGCTCCTGCCAGCATCATGGTGATACTTTCAGGATCTTTTCTATCTCACTCTCTAGTGTAATTTTTCTTTGTGTAATTTTTCTTTGTGATTCAACTTTTTATTTCCAGATTCCCAGGAAGTCTAAGTTGGCTGTTCACAGGAATATCAGAGATGATGAAGGCTTTATTATCCGGCATTTTGCAGGAGCAGTGTGCTATGAGACGGTAACTTAACCAGGCAAAAACATTCCCAGCAGTGCTCTGTAGTGCTCCCATATTTGCCAGTGTGTCTGGGTTAAACATTATCATTTCCTCTCAGAAGAGCAATTAAAAGTTGAGATGTCTTTATTTTTGAAACTACGTGACAGAATTGACAGTGTCTTTTCACTTCTGAGCTGAGGGGCTGTGTTGGTGACATCTGTCTGTGTAACCGTTTGTAATGAATCTGTAGGTAATGGTGTCAATATAAAATTGACTGATTCATGACCTGCAGATCTTGCATCAGCAGATGTTTGCATCTTGAGGAGAGTAATGCACTGTGTATAGAAAAGTATTGTTAGGATTAAGAGTAGCTTTTCGTAAGCAAACTCATCCTTGTATGCAATTACTGTTTATATTAAAATCACATTTCATACTTTTCCATTTCTGCTGTCAGCAGAATCATTCATGTAAGAATATCAACTAACAAATTGTTATCCTCAGAATACCTTCTTGTACTTTTTTCACTATTAGTTGTACAAAACCATTGAATCACCCGAGGCCAATATCTAGAGCCTAATTTTTAGAAAAAAAGAAAAAAAAAGAGTTTAGGATAAACAGAAGATTTGTAGTGCTTTGTTGTTCTGGTCTGCAACTCAGGTCTGTAAGAAGGAGGCTGCTTCCCAAGATCTGTCTTTTGAAAATGTGTACTTTAAGGACTTGTTCTTATTTCCAAGTATTCTGAGAATGGTGATGATTGTTGTGGTTTTTTATAAGTAGACACATTCTGTAGGTTATCTTACAAATAAGAAAATCGAATTCTATGCTTCTAAAACAGAGGCATATTTGCTCCAAGTGCTCTGTGTTTAATCATGTACCTCACTGTGATATGTTAATAATACCTTAGGGTGTTTTCAAGAGCATGGGAGCCAGAAAGTAGCTCAGAAGCTCTGCTGTCAGAGCTAATTAGATATGAAGTAGCTTTGGTCCAGAAGCTATGCCAATATGCTTGACTTAATTTATCCCCTTCCTCAGAGGGACGTGCTTAGCCTTAAAAACTTTTGGACTGTAGTTGTTTTGTACCTCACCTGTTCTTTGTTTCCCACTGTGCTCGTGGCAGTTCTCACAATCTGATTTGTGGTAAGGATGCTTATCTGGCTGCATCCATATTTCAGTCTTGTGTTTTCACAGTCCAAGGGAATTTTTGAGGAATTTTGGAATTTAAATAGACATAATACTACGAAAATACCAATTTTTCATTTTGTTTTCAGAATGGTGCAGATGCACCAATTGAAGTGTGCACGTTAATTCCAATCCCACACTAGATCTGAAGTGTATTGCAAACAGTGCAGCATTCAGCTTCTCAGAACCTGCAAGAGGTAACATTCTGAGTGCTGGATCTGGAAACAAGGAGGATAATTACTGACAAAAACACTTCTGAGCTCTTAAAAGGCACTAAATCTTACCCCTTGGGATTCATGTTTCCAGCAATGTCAACAAAAGAATCTCTTTTCTCTCTGTCACCAGTGTTTTGTGTGTTCAGTTGAAAAGGTGTCTGTAATAACGTGTGACTATTTACCCCACATATTTTTGCTGTTTATTGAATTAAATGTCTGTTTTCTTCAGTTCTATTTATGACTTAAGTAATTGAAGCAGTGAAACAAATACACTGTTATTTCTTGGGTTGTCTTTTTCAGATGCAATTTGTGGAAAAAAACAATGATGCTTTGCACATGTCCCTTGAATCTCTGATATGTGAGTCCAAGGATAAGTTTGTTCGACAGCTGTTTGAATCTAACACCACCAACAACAAGGATCCAAAACAAAAAGCTGGGAAACTTAGTTTCATCAGTGTGGGAAACAAATTCAAGGTAATATAGAAAAGAATCTGATCATCTTATAATATATGCCATTTTGATGTTACCTGAAATAAGTATAACCTAAAGTTGGGAGAACTAGTGGTAACTTGAGATTCAGACAAAGAAAATTTTGTAAAATAGGCATTTTCTTCTATTAAATTATAAGAAACCAGTATACCCAAGCTATGTGCTAAGTATTTCTGTCAAAATGGTGTTTCATAATAGTCCCTACAGAGATGATACAGTAATTTTGTCAGAATGTTTGCAAAGCCACGTACAAGTCTTTATTCAAAATGTATAAAGCCTTGAGATCTAAATTTGGATTCTGTGGAATTAAAAGGGTTCTAAAAGTGACAAGACATCCTCTTCATCCTTCATTAATTGTGCATTCTAGAAGACACATCAATTGGCTACAGGTTGCCATTCTCAAAGTTCAATACCTAACCTAATCACTGTTTTTTCTTTTCTAAACCATAAAGAGAGTCATGGTTTTCACAGAAAGATGTTCGTGGTGCTGTTTCCTTTCTCAATACCTGAATCTGATGCTTCTCCTCATTTTCTCCTTTCTTCTGCTTGATGTAAAGCTGACCTTCAAACCTTGTCTTCTCCAAATGTTTTCTGCATCCTTTTCTCATTCAGCAGTTTAACTTTAGCTGGACTATTCCAGCTCAGGATGGCTAGAAAGAAAACTATAGGGGAATTAAGAGATGAAAAGCAGGCACAACCATGGGCTGCAGGTAAATTTTTCAATATCATGGATTTATTCTTGGTAGAGCTGCTGCAGTTTCAGCAAGAGCTCTTCTCAAGGCATCTGGGCCAGATCCAAGGAAGGATTTGTGTGCCTTCAAGTCCAGTGCTGCAGCATTTTTGGTATGCAGCCTTAACCTAGGGCAGCTGAACCTCCACTTCGTGTTCCTTGCTAGGCTCCTTACTCAGTGCCTGGGGAAAACAGGTACCTTACACAACCCAAGAACCTTCTGCTGCTTGCAGAACAGCATTCCTGCAGTTCTCCCTCATGTCAAGGTCAAGAGCTGAATCAGAATTGCAAGGCAATTTCCTTCCTGCATAATTTCATCCCTAAAAGTGCAGGGACTGAAGAACAGGAAGGATATGGTGACAGCACTTGATTGTTGTGTAGCAACAGTGTTCTGCTTCAGGTCTATACTGTGTTCAGTCCTTTAAGTCTACTGCACTTCCTGTGATGCCAACTTAATTGGCCAGTCTGACAGAGGGGATTCTCCTCACACCCTTTTGGAGATTGGTTTGCATGTAGCCAGAAAAAAAGTGTTAATGGGGTTGTGAAGGGAGGAGCCAGAGCCTGACCCATAAGGTAGTGCTTTTGGTATTTACCTGGGAATTGGGCATCTTCATCTCTCTTAAGTTTTGTTCTGATGATGATTTCTTCCTCCTCATTATTATGTAGTGGTTGTGGAATTGAATTATAACAACTGCTTCAATTAAAATGCATGATGGGGGAAGACTGAAAAGTGGATTTCCATACAGATAAGCTGTCTTCTGAGCCAACACTGCAACCATGGCCATCATAGGTCAGGCTAGGATTTATATGAAACCAACTGTGGGATCTCTGAGATAGTTTCCACTTTCTTTCATCTGAGTTTTCAGTTCCTCTTGGATTAATCGCCCACATCCATTAGGTATGGATGTGAATGCTGCCATTACCCAAGGAGGGCTGAAGTAAAAAGGAAGACATTTTTTAAGTTAAGCAGCAACTGAGTGGGGAACTTTGTGGATTGCCTTTTGGACTTCTATGTTCACCTCTACACATGAAAAAAATCCTTTTTGGATCTGGCCCATCAGTCTATAATTCTTTCAGTGTTTTTTGAGTTTCATGGCATTTTGAATGTATGTGTTACTTCAAGTAATTCATTTAGTGTTACTGTCCCAGACACAGCATGTGCTGCTGATGAACACTAACAGCCTGGAAAATTCCATGTCAGATGACATCCAAATAATTTCTATTTTAGTAGCAATTCTGTCTCTAAGAATAGTAATTCTTAGTGTGTCAGTCCTTCTCAAATTGTTCAATTTACATTAATTATTAGATGATGTTGCAGGGAGTTCTGTTTATGAAATACTTCATACATCCCTTCCTTATAACTATTCCTTATAAAACTAATTCTCATAAATCAGTTGAGGAAATAATTGTTAATTAGCTCATCAGATCTACTTGGGAATCTTTCAGACTATTTTTCCCCTACTAAGGTATTGATGGGTTAAATCAAAGAGCAGTAGATTTAGCCATATGTTTTATTCATATGATCATTTAATTAGTGACATTTATCTGGGAAAGACTGGCTTATTTCTTGTCAAATCACAGAGTATAAGGAAGGGGTATTTTTCCTCTAGCAGAAGTGTATTTTATTGATAGAAAGTAGGATGAACTTTCCAAAATGAAGAATTTCTAACTTAAGAAAACATAAAGTTTGTTCTCAAGTAGAAGTATAAAGAGTATGTGTAAGTGAGAACTGAGCAGAAGGTTATTAGTGTTTGTCATGCCTCTTGGGGCACTCCTCCTCTTTCTGCCCATATCCATGATCAGTTAGAACAAAACAAGCCAGTTTTATCCCCTGTGAGGGATGAGTGGCAGCCATAGGTGATGTGTGTTGCCCATACAAATCTGGTTTCTGGGCTTCAAGGTAATTGAAAGGTCTTGTTAAGAAAAAAAACATAAATTAATGAAAAGTCAGATCCTGTTGATTTTGTTTCCAGTAGAGAAAATGAAGAATGTGTTTGGACATGCAGAATTTTATCTTATTTTAGTCTATATGCTTAAAATTTATTAGTAATCTAGAAGGGCTGGCACAACAGTAATCTATGTGGTAAACCAGACCCATCTGTGAAGTAAATGTATAGCTGATTTCCTCATGTGGTTCTGCAATATTTTAACTTCCTACCAATTACATTCAGGAGCAACTGTAACTTATTTTCCCTGATAGCCTTAAGTCTCTGGTGAGCCTGTGGATGTGCCCCCATAGGAGGTATATAATGATAGGACCACAGTCATTTCTCATCACAGTATGTTTAAATCCAGCCTCAGTAAATGTGATTTTAAAATTATAGTCTATTGTCATCAGCAGTGCATTAAAAATTTGGAAGTTTGGAATTTTATTTTTATTTTTTTCCCCAAATGAGCTTGCACTTGTTTTGATAACTGTGTTGTAGTAAGTAACTTGTCCACACAGCATTGTTGTACATTTTAACACAAGCAATCTCAGAACCATTCATGCACACTTGCATGATTTTGTCTGTTAAACCTGTGAATGTTTGATTTACTAACAGTGAGCATGCTGAAATGCTGGACCCCTAGTCTGTCTGTTTCTGTACTTCTCGTGGTCACACTCTTGAAATAATCTGGTTTCTTTTACAGACACAGCTAAATTTGCTTCTTGAGAAGCTTCACAGTACTGTAAGTATATATACAGATGTAGGCTCATGATTTTCTGACAAAACTGATTATCTCAATATGGCTTACAAGAAATGTGATAATTGCTTTAGAGTTTGCAGTTAGGTGGTGCTTTTGAAACGTCTTGCAGTGCAGGTGATGAGTGAGTTTCTTTAAAAGAGACCCCACCAGCTGTAAAAAAGTTATTGGAGAATGAAAGTTACACAATTTGAATAAGCAACAAGAAATTTTTATGGGCTGCAATCTGTTTTTTGGTGGCATTTTCTTTTTCTTCCATTCATTGCTTATCATTGATTAATTAGCAGAAGATTTACAGATGTTATTAGAAGAAAGGCAGATGATAATTTAGTATTAATTACTGTTTTCAGATCCCATAAAGCTGTTAAATATGTAATTTCACTTTTGTGATAGGCTGTGAATGCACAGATGGTCAAAGAACCTAATTCCCCAAATGGATTTTTAATTTAGCTGGTGAAATTTGATAGTTAGTGGAATTATCCTTGTAGTTCAACATACATGTTTTTTGCTTTTCTTTTCTTTTTTTTTTTAAGATCTTGTTGTTGTAGGAACACATTCTTGTTTCTTGTAATTGTGTGTTCTGACTTTTAGGATTAATTATTATTTCAGGAGGCTTACAAATATTTAGATTCTGCTAACTCTTTATTTTGGCAATAGGGATCCAGCTTTATTCGCTGCATCAAACCTAATCTGAAGATGACCAATCACCATTTTGAAGGAGGACAGATCCTCTCTCAGCTTCAGTGTTCAGGTAATGTATGCTGCTAATATTTTTCTTCTCTTTATTACTTCAGGCATTATAGATTGACCTACATTTGAAATATGTGAGATGGAAGCAATATTTCCTTGCTTGAACTGTTGCTTTTAGAAGGTAGCTTATTTATGCCTTATGAACAGTTATTTAGATTCTCAGTAACTTAGCTCTCATTTTAGTCAATAGCACCCTGGAAATAATTTATCTGAACAGCCATAAAGTCTCTTCTTCACAAGAATTGATATAATTTGCATCAGCTCTTTTCCCATTGATTATAATGAGAGTTCAGGCACTGGGTGCATATGTAACAAGCCCTGTAGCCATAAATTAGTACACACATTTAGATTTCCAGACCTGGAGCTGAATCCCATCTCACTGTGTTGCCCACAGTGTTAATAGGGCAGCAGCTGAGTACAAACAATAGAATTCCTTAAATTGCTTTGGCAATTGCAGTGTTAGAAACTTCCAAGCAGGATATTTCAGCATGGTCTGTCCTGTTGCTGGGCATGCTCTGGAGTGCAGTGCTGCATTTTCATTATTCTTGCAATGCAGAATGCTTCCAGTTTTACAGCTTTATTTTAAAGGGTGGATGTTACCAGTTTTGCTCATGCCAAGCAGCAGGACAAGGAACTGTTTGGGAATTAGAGTGCTGGTGTTGTCATTCTTCACAGTGTTTATCAAGTAGGATTTTTTTTTCCCCTCACTTTTCTGTATTTTTATACTTCCAGCAGCTTGTGCTTATTTTTTTCTTTTTAAAATCAAGACGCTTCCAGGTTCTGAAGCTGATGTTTTATCAAGCCCACCTATTTAACATGTCATGTTATCATCACAGACAACAACTTTTCAACAATTAGAAATCCAGAACATCATTAGTAGCAGGTTTCTTCAGTTTTAACAGCATTTGGCGTGTCAGAGAGGAAAAAAATAACAAACTACCTACCCACCACCAATTGCAATGTTTTATGGTAGTCTTACAAGCTCACTTTTCCCTATGTGGTTACTTTACCAACAGTAAACAAATATGAATCTGTAAAACAAAGTTAGTGTGTAATGTTAAAAGGACAAAATGTAAAGCTGTAAAATCTTTACTAAAAAAGGAAAAAAAATAGTGTGAACAAAATTTCCATAGAAAGCAAATACGCAAAAGATTCAGTTTAAAGACAGCAATCACAAATTAAGGGCTAACATTCACATATGCAAAATCTGTTGGCAGGATTGTGTGAAGAAAACAAATATCTTGCTTATAAATATAATTGACAAGGTTAAAATAAAAGCCTGGTTGGATGTTATTTGTGGTTGGTTGGTTTGTTTGTTTTTTTCTTTAAAAATAAAAATGTCAAATCTGCTAGAAAGGAAAAAAAAAATTAAGAAATATCAGAAAAAGTTCCTTGGCATTGATTAGGTGTTACCTCTCAAACAGGCAGAAAATTCTACAGGTATTTCTCATCTGTTCAGTACTAACTTCTTGTGAGTGCTCAGGTGATGCAGAAATGATCAAGGTCCAGCTGAACTCTGTGGTTTAGTCTCTGAACAGTATGTGTGAGGCTTATATCATGAGCTACTGGTTATCACAAAAATCACTGCTGATGCCAGCTTTTGTGTGTGTATTGCTCTGAATGTAGGAATGGTGTCTGTTCTGGATTTAATGCAAGGTGGTTTCCCTTCACGAGCTTCATTTCATGAACTATATAACATGTACAAGAAATACTTGCCAGAAAAGCTGGCCCGACTGGATCCTAGGCTCTTCTGCAAGGTAAGAAAGAACTCAATTCTTTAATTCTGTATCATCCAGGACAGAAGATGTTGCTGTGGCAGGGTTTTTGTGTCTTGTTGGGTTTTGTTGGGTTTTGTATTTTGGTTTTCTGGGGTTGTTGTGTTGTTTGTTTCTTCTTTAAGAATGTTATCCTAACTATTTTCTGTTTTTCAGGCACTCTTTAAAGCCTTGGGACTGAATGAAAATGATTACAAATTTGGACTGACCAAAGTGTTTTTCAGACCTGGCAAGGTAATGTTTCTTTTGGAGACTGTGTCAGAATAATTTTGGTTAGAAGGGACCTCTGAAGGTGCACACATTGCTAAAAGTGTGGCCAACTTATATGAGGTTGTCCAGGGGTTTTTTGTAAGCACAGTTCATTTTCTAAGAAAAAAATAAAAATCAATACTGATATAATTGGTTTCAAAGCCTTGTTGCTAGTGTCATTGTATTCCTAATGCAATGTTTTTATTCCCAGATGTTCTACCAGCCACTTAAGACTTATGTTGTATACTAGAAAGAGCAAGCCAGAGCACAGAAAAAATATTTTCTAGTAAAATCTATTAATAGCTGAAATCCTCTGTGAGTTTGAGCATTGCTGCTGCTGTGCAGAGAAAGGAGATGAAAAGGGAGCTGTTGTGACTAGAAACTGAATTTGTGTTAGTCCCCAAAGAATGTTCTTTCTGCCATAACTACTGAAAAGTGTAGGGTTTCCAAAAAAGCTTGCCTTTACTTGGACTCTTTACCAAGGTTGAAACTAAGAAGTACTTTCAGGGCTTTGTTTTTTTTTACAGATAGGGCATCTCAAAGTTGTGGAGATCCAGAGTATATGTTTGGGGTGTAGTGAAACAATGTTTTTTGACATATTGGCAATAAATATTTGTAATGGTTAAGAAATGGTTGGATTATTCATAAGTGTTACAAATCAACTAAACTGAACAATGACCCCCCCTGGTAGTTATTTCTGATACCATTAAAGAGTGAAGTCGTGCCAGACACACCTGCTCACTTGAATTAATTGGAAATGGGTATAACGATGTCATACAGTTCACATGAAAATTATTTTCTCTTCTGTTATTTAAAAGCATGTGGAGGGAAATATTTAACACTCTCTGTTCTCCTAATTTGTAAAACTTGTTTGGTTGTTATTTAGTTTGCAGAGTTTGATCAGATAATGAAGTCTGACCCAGATCACTTAGCTGAGCTGGTCAAACGGGTGAATCGCTGGCTTATCTGCAGTCGGTGGAAGAAGGTTCAGTGGTGTTCTCTCTCAGTGATTAAATGTATGTATTTTGTGTTTCATTACATCAAAACACTTGTTAAAAATAAAGTTACTATCACCTAGAAACGGGGACGTATAGCAGATGGCTATATACTAAAGTCAGAGTGATTTCAAGGTTGGTGAGATTGTTTTAGACTTTTTTTATGCTTTCTGTTAGGTTCATAAAAGGGAGCTTGGAGGAGAGGCTTTTTGAAGTGGGACACCTCCCATTTCTAGTCTGCTTGGGTGTTTACTGAAGCCTAGGTGAACACTGGCACAGAAATAAGTAGATATCACAGTTATTTAGTTCTGGGAGGTGCCTGCACAGAGGGTGTCATCTGTGGCCAGAAATGGTGTGTTTGATAGCACTGACATGGATGAATTGTGGGGCAAACTGATCACTCCCAGCAATTACTGCTGATCAGCAGATAACTACTTAGCACTGCTGATATTCAGTTTTGAAGTGCTTGGCCTGCCCACTTTACTGGGTAGAGTAGGAGTGAGGTGGGTGTGGAATGAAGATTTGTGCTTCTGAGGTGCCTTAGCCAAAGATGTCGGGGTGTTGGGAAAAGGTCAAATGCAGGATGGCAGAGTTCTGTAATAACACAGAGTGGAAAGTAGAGACGAAGATGGGGAAGAAAAATATAACAGCCTCATGCTTAGGGTTATGCATTTGGGCCAGCACAGTTGTGACATCTACTTTTGTCACTGATTTGATTCTATTTATTGCTGTTCATAGAGAGGCAAATAGCATTTGTTAATTCTTATCATGTAGGTTGTGACATGAGAAATGACAGCACCAGTACCATCCTTGACCTAGAAACTTAGGCCATTTAGTCTATTTTTCAGAAGGATGGGACAGAAAGTCAGACACTGTGTCCAAAATGTAAAAACCTAAGGAAATAATAGGCTGGATTGATGTTCCTTCTTTTTTTCTGTAGTGTCTTACAGGAAACTAGAAGCTAATTTTATCCCCAGAATAAAGCTGAATAGATATGCAGAAAGTGGAGTGCATCTTTGTGATCACCCAAGTCCAGCAGTCACATCTCATTGTGCTTGCAAGCCACGTGCTCAGCAGATGACTTAAAGGCAGCCTGGATCCTTAGGCACTGCTTCCTCTAGCAGTTAAAACTGCATTTGTCATTGCACTTTTGAGCTACTCCCAGCATGCACACTTGTGCCTGTGCCTTGACATGGTTCTCTGTTTAATTTGCCTCCTAGTCCCAGTCATTTGAGTTTTTAGATGAAGACTGTATTAAAACAACAACAGCTGGAGGTGTTCTGTGTTCTTTAATTTCAGTATTGCAGAGAAATGCTCAGCAAAATTGCTGCCATTTTATAATGTCTATCAGATAATGGCTATTTTGAGTACACTTGGAGCTGAGCACTTCATGCCTGTGAGATCCAGTTCCCTGAGGTTATTGATGTCTGTGTATCTGGAGATGGTTTGAGTACTTGCTCAGTTCTTCCTCTTTGGGGTGGAAGCCTCTGTGCTTGGCTCAAGAGCGGAGTTCTGTTGTCTGCTGCATCTTACGTGTTGTGGTTCCAGTGCAGACCTACCTCTCAAGCACAAGTAATCTACACACAGTTTTGAGCTTGTTGTGAGTAATGGAAGAGTTGCATTGAACTGTATAAACCACTGACACTGGCTATCTTCTGTGTTTACAGTGAAAAATAAGATAAAATATCGAGCCAGTGCCTGCATTAAAATCCAGAAGACTGTTCGGATGTGGCTTTGCAAGAGAAAGCACAGACCACGGTGAGGGGATGTTCTCTGGTGGAAGAAAATGTATTTTTAATCATTTCTTTCTCAATGTAAAGAAGAAATTTGCTTAACTAAATATATCCAAAGTCATAGAATGATGCTAAGTATGACTGAAAGAGACATGCTGTGTTCCTCCTCTCTTTCCCAAGGATGAAGAGACTTAAATCTGTATATTTAAGACATGTTAAATATGCAGATTTGTTTATTTATCTGTTTGTTCATAAAACCCTTCAGTGATAGCCTTGTTATTGGAAATCCTTTGTTAAGTCTCTCCAAATGAAATTTAAGCTCATTAATTTTTGTCCATTATACATTCACACCTTCCTTTATAGGCCTCCTTTATTTTTTATCTTAAAAATAATTGTGTATTCTGTCTGTCTTGTCTTCTACTGAAATTAAATAATTCCAGTAGCTTTAATCTGAATGCTTGGAATACTGATGGTAAAACCACTTCATTAAGCCCTGCAGACTCCTCTTTGCTCTATGATAGAGATCCAACTCTGTTCTTTTATAATGGGATTCTTATAAAATATTTTCTTTTACATCCATTAATAGTTATGTCTCTAGTTAATTTTATACCTTGACATTTCTGACCACGCCTCTGTATTTTTAAGCTGTTTTGTACTCATCTTCAATGATTTGGTTTAGTTTCTACTTCTTGTGTGGTGTTTTCCTGAATCCCAGTTCAGTGATTTCTTTCTAGGAGGACTGTCTCTGCAACTTACAAGTTACTCACAAATTACAGTCACAAATGTGACTTTCAGCACTGGTTATTTAAGAAATTCCCAGGTCTTCCTGGACTATTACCTAGACTGTGTTTTGTTGGGATTTTTTTGTTTGTTTGTTTTTTTCTTTGTGAGGTCCAGCAGGTGAATTCATGGCTGTAAAGTTTTATCTGATTCAGTTCCATTATTACCCTTTGAGTAAATGGGACAACTCATCCTTTATTCACTCCAATAAAATCCTCTAGTGAGTGCTAATGATTTGTTACTGAAAAAAAAACCCTAAAGCAACAAGCAACCCCATATTAATTCTCAAAATAAAAATGCATTTTTCCATTTTGAGTTGACATTTGCTAATCAGTTTGAATTCCTGTTTGCAAAAGGCTCCATTGCTTTGTTGCTTCATGGGATACTGTTTGAATTTGGAAAAAAAAAAAGAGGGTGAGTTTTATCTAGAAGGTCTATCTTGTCTCCTCTATGCAACCTTTGATGTGAGTGCTTAATGGCAGTTTTAAAACCACTACCCTGTAAAACCAGGTGCAGATAGAAATGAGCTGTCTTGCCTTCACAGCATCGATGGGCTGATTAAAGTCCGGACGCTGAAGAAGAGGCTGGATAAATTCAATGAAGTAGTAAGTGCTCTGAAGGAGGGGAAGGCAGAGACAAGCAAGCAGGTCAAGGAGCTGGAGCATTCCATCGATGCTTCAATGAAAAAAATTAAGGTATGATCATAATCAGAGAAATCACAGAATGGTGGGGGTTGAAAGGGACCTCTGGAGATCATCGAGTCCAACCCTCTGCTAATGCAGGAACACCCAGAGCAGGCATTGTTTTATATTACTGGAATCTTTTAAAAACTTAATCTGAAGTAGAAATCCAATATATTTTTCTTAAGAGAAAAAGTATATTAACAGGTGTTTGAATTTTCAGAGGCACTGGATAAATCCTGTTTAAAACTGTGAATGTAACTGAAATGAATCCTGTGCAACTGGGTGCATACATGTGTTTCAAAATAGACACTGGAGAATTTAATGCAAAAATGCATTAAATTGATTTTGTGAGACAAGTGTTGTTAATAATTTACTTGTTGATTTTGCTGTTGGAAGAATGTGTATTAACAACATTTAAATTAATTGGGGATGAAACGCACAAGCGTTGATCACAAAGAGATTTGTATTCCTGTTAGGAGGTTTTTCACACTTAGCAGTAAAGAGAATTCAGCTTGCTGATTATGCTTCAGGGTCTGTAGCTCTCAGTTTCTTACCACAAAAGTACACAGACAGAATGAAAGCACACTGGGATTTATTAATGTTAGAAAAAAATGGATGTGTTGAATTTTTATTTCAATATTCTCACGTACTTTGTGTACCATAGTAAGATTTTTATGTTTAAAATCCCAGTTTAAGAGTTAACATATCAACTTACAGTTTTCTAATAAAAATAATCTGATCACCATGATAATACACCCTCAGAAAAGGTCAGCAAACACCCATAGTGCAGTTTTAATAGTATACATCAATATAAATTGTAAATTGATATTAAATTGCAGCTATTAATGAGATTTGAAAACATATATATTTTGATAACATAAAGGCTATTGTTTTAATTCTTTTCAACCTGTTATTTGCTACCAATTCCTTTTAAAAAAAAGTTAGTCTTGTCACAGTCCAGTACATTTTCTCCAGGAAAAGGATCTCCAGGATCATAGGGAGCAAGGGAAGGATGTGCTCAGGCTCTCTCCCACACTGAAGTGTAAATTTAATTTAATTCTACTGCTCCATGTTCTCATTTCACTTCAGATTTTTCAAGATACATTTTTAAAAATGGAAGTACAAAGGTAAAAAAAAATAAAAAAAATCTTGCTTATTATTTCATTTTGCAGACCACTATAATGACTAGGGAACAGATACAGAGAGAATATGATGCCCTAGTTAGAAGCTCAGAGCAGCTTCTGAGTGCACTGCAAAAGAAGAAGCAGCAAGAGGAGGAAGCGGAGAGGCTGCGGCGCATCCAGGAGGAAATGGAGAAGGAAAGAAAGCGGCGCGAGGAGGAGGAACAGCAGCGGAGGAAGGAGGAGGAGGAGAGGAGACTGTGAGTCTGCAGTGCTGCTCCCACACACTGACTACATGCACTCTGAATGGCTAGGGCTGGGAGGGGCCTCCAAAGGTCATCTAGTGCAGCCCCCTGCAGTGAGCAGGGGCACCCTCAACTAGCCCAGGCTTCTCAGAGCCTTGGCCTGGAATAGCTCCAGAGATGGTGCCTCAACCACCTCCCTGGGGAGCCTGTGCCACTGAGCCACCACCCTCAAGGGAAACAACTTCTTCCTGAGATCCAGTCTAAATCTACTCTAATTTAAACCCATTATCCCTCATCCTTTCACTAGAGGCCCTTGTGAACAGCCCCTCTCCAGCCTTCCTGGAGCCCCTTCAGGCACTGGCAGGTGCTCTAAGGTCTCCCCAGAGCCTTCTCTTCTCCAGGCTGAACAACCCCAGCTCCTTCAGCCTGTCCCCATAGCAGAGCTATTTCAGCCTCTGAGCATCTTTGTGGCCTCCTCTGTACCCAAATAGGAAAGGTACATTAATGAGGTCATTTTTAGTACTCCTACACTTAAATAGAGTCACTTGCTGCTGGTGTTAAAATGTTTCCTTGCCCAGTGATGATAAAGTGTAGTCAGAATAGAAATACACATGGACTAGGAAAGTTTATTGTCTTTACATGTAGCATCCATTCAGAACTGGACTGATTTTTGGATTACCATGCATATGTTGTTCTCTGTCTTGTTCACTGGTATCAGAATAACATGTTTTAATTTCCTCTTTTGTAATAGGAAATGTGAGATTGAGGCAAAGAGAAAACAGGAAGAGGAAGAGAGGAAAAAGAGAGAAGAGGAAGAAAAGCGTATTCAGGTTAATATTTTAGCTGTGTGAGGGTTTGGGAGGTTTGATTTGTTTGTTTGTTTTGGGTTTTTTTTAACTTTAAGAAATCTTTTTCACAGTTTAGGTTCTCCACCAAGTCTAAAGGCTTCATTTCATAAACGCTTGTCCCAGAGTCATTCAGAAATGCTGCTTCAGTAGTAAGGCAAAAATAATGATGTGGGCATTACAAGACAGATTGCCTGGTTTTAGCTCACATGCAAGTTCAGATCTTATGAGTAGAGGAGCATTTGTTTTTAAAGAGGTTTAAGATTTTTTTTAGAGTTTAAAATGCACAACTGGAGAATCCTAGTTTAGACTGAAGTTTCTGCTGATGTTCTCTGTCAGGCAAGCTTGGCACTCTTAGTAGGTCACATCTGGCCTCAGGCTGTGTTCTGGACCGGCTTGACTGGAAACTCTTTCAGAATATTGGTGGTAATGAGAAGGTTAGATTGTCTCTAAGTAGCCCCTTTGGCTACATTCATGTAGAATAAATACATGTGGTTTAAACCCTGCTCTTCCACTCCTCCCCCCTGATTCCTGACATTTCCTCCTGATCCCATCAGGAACTCTTCTGAGCTGTGTTAGCTCCTATGCCCTTGTTTCTCTTGTCTTGGAGATTACATGGGTGACCTGGGAGAGCAGTTTCAGAGAGAAGCTGCTCAGTAGGTGCAGCTGTGGCAAGCACAGGACCACGGTCACTGATGTTTACAGACTCTTTATAGCCCTGTGTGTGATTAGTCAGAAGCAGAATTTGTATCCTGTATTTTGTTATCCCTGGAGTTAGCCTAGCACTGCTTATCCTCCTCGCATCTGATTACTCATTTCTGTCATCTTACCCTCCTTCTTGATAAACAAGAAACTGGAACTAACAGAGAAATTGTAATGTAACTGATGAAAAGTGAATCCTTCATGTGTTACTGTCACCTGTATCAGAATAGTAAGCACTACCAGCTTGCAGAAGTCAAACATAAAGAGAGTAAGCTGCTATTTGGCTGTCTTGAAATCATTGCTTGGAGACCATTGCAGATGTGCTTAGTATTTTGTGGGAAATTCATAGGATAAGTTTCCATTCTGGCAACGTTCAAATGGATTAAACTTTGTCCACAGAGGAAGCAAGATGGCCTGTTGCCAGAAGCCTGAAAAACTTGGTCTGCCAGCACTGTGAACATCTCTAGGGATTGTACTTTGTTTGCCTTTTGTTTCTGAGCTGTGGATATCTGCAATGCAGAATGTAATTTACACTTCTATTTGGAAATGCTGCATTTGGATACAAAGCAGATATATAATCCAATAGGGTATTTCTTTATTCTACATACAGTTAATTACTCATTATCTCTTCTCCAGGTTAATATCAGCTAATCTAAAATGGGATTCATAGGGTAAAGTCAATGGTGTTACTGTACTGCTTTACTGGTGCAAATTCACAGTAGTGAGTGGGAAGTGCCTTTTGTCTCCTTTGTTGATTTTGGGCACCAAGAAGGGCACTGCTCAGGCTTAGTGTCTATGAATTTCAGAAGTGTGCATTGGACACTTTGTTAAATAACAATGGGAAACTGGAATTATCATTTTGCTCTGAAAAGGAGTATATGTGCTTTGCTTCTGCTTTTCAGTAAGCCAGAATGTTACCATTTGCTTCAATTCAAAGCCAGATCAGGTCCACAGGGGATTCCAGTGTTTGTCTTGATCTCTTTTCAAAATGAACCACAGACTTATATGCAAATCAGTGCCTACTGCAAAGTCATATTAGTGCTAGTCTCTGTTTCATCTGAGTATTAGTGATTCTAAGAACTTTGCAGTATAATTTTCATAATGAGAAAATTGAGATGTATGTTTGGGTTGGTTTTTTTTTTTTAATTTAAGGAATATTTGATTGGCACTTTTAATTAGAAAAGTTAATACAAGTAGGGGATTTGATAAATTGTCTGAAAGCCAAGATGCAGTTTGTAGCTGTGTTGCTTTTCTTAGCTCAAACTAAACAGTCATACTGTTGATTTTCAGTTCTGCGAGTGTTTTGGCAAGCTGTAGATACACCGTTTGGTCTGGTGTTCTAACAGTTTGTTTGGGGCAAGGTTAAAGGTGTGTTTTTCTGAAGCAGGCTGAAATTGAAGCTCAGCTGGCTAGAGAACGAGAAGAGGAGAGTCAGCAGCAGGCAGTGCTTGAACAGGAGCGCCGTGACCACGAGCTTGCCCTCAGAATCGCCCGGAGCGAGGCAGAGCTCATCAGCGATGAGACCCAGGACACAGCGCTGCGCAGGTAGGGGCTGAGCTGCTGCACTGCCCTCTGGGGTTTGGCTTTCCCCTTCTTCTACCCTGAGCCCTTTAAGATTACACTGTTTGGTGTATGTATTTTTGCATTAATTCAATGGACCTTTTAAGTCAGTGTATTGGTATGCTTTTCAAATTAATGTGAAGTGTGTTAGAAACAAATTGCTTTATGTAGAGACTTCCTCTGGTTTTCATCTTAGGACATCAGTAATTTAATAGGTGCTTGTGTACACAACTACAGTTCTTTATCTTTTTGAGTTCTGGCAAGGATGGCAGCCAGTTTAAATGAGGACTTTTGTGACTCAAAGTAGTGAATAGTATTTCTTCAATGGTAGGTAGTAAGTATCTACTGGGGGACATGGTTTAGGGACCCTGGCAGTGTAGGGTTAATGGCTGCACTTGATGATCTTGAAGGTCTCTTCCAGCCAAATCATTCTGTGATTCTATGTACTTGATGGTTCCAGTAGTACAGTGTGAAATGTGAGTGGTTTGTTTTTAACAAGAAGCCCTATTTGAATACAGAAATAATTCTTATTTCTGTGTCCTGACTGATAAATTCTTTGGATTGGAATGGGTATAGTTAACATACATGCATTTAAAAATTAAATACTGTCTTAAGCATTCTGTTCTCTTTTGTGTAAAGCTTCTGGTGTGCCACAAGAAGGCTTGGCTTTTGGTATACAGAGCCATGCTGCCTGCAAAGCAAGAGCTGTTCCTCTAGAAAGGATGGGACCTTAGAAGCAATTTACAGGTTCCAGTAAAAATGGTACCTATTGGTCAGATTGGCAATCTCACAAAGAGACTCATGAACAACTTCACCATTAGTGTCTTCATTAGTCAGGCTACTTAGTTTGTTTCATTGTTGAAAGAGGGACTGTATGAAAATACAAAGTGTTTCCATGTAATTTCAAGCTCCCTACTCAAATTTTGTCTAGTTGTATAGTCTTTTTTATTATTATTTTTTAATACCTGTATGCTTACATGAGTTAGCTGGGTAATTTTTTTTGTTTAGTTTGTAATCAACATTTTTAATGTACAATGTTGATTTTTAGACAGTATCACCAAAATTATTGTGGTTTTGCCCTCGTTATCTTGTTGCAGACAAGACTTTAATAGTCTAAGTGATTCACAGACTACATTCTGGAGATTTCCCTTGTTTCCAAGCTTCCCTGTTTGGATTTTGATGCTGTAATTTGAAGGTTTACCCAAAGTTACTCTAGTAACCTGGCAAGCTTCTCTTAAATAGGAAAGAAGGGAGGCACTATACAAGAAGGGCTCAGATAATTCCATTACTTCTGTCAGTGAAGCTCCAATCTCCAAAATGTTTCCTGCTTATGGATGATGCTGGGATTTGTCTTCCTTGTGTAATCCTGGAATGGATGATGAACAAACCATCCTGGTATTTTTGTCTGCCAATTTCTCTGCTCTTTGTAGCCAGCAGTAGAAGAATGAAGGCTTTTCTGAATAATTGGGAAGTGCAGGTTGGTCTGAACAAGTTAACATAGTAGTATAAATCCTTGTCTGAACAAGGTAATATAGAAAAATAGATTTTTTGAGCAATTTTTTTTTCCTTGTTCCTGCAGTCTACCTCAAAGAACAGGTGAAAAAATGAAAAAAAATATTTTTTTTAATTCACCTTGAATTATTTTATTTTGTTTTGTTGTTTTGGCTTGGTTTTTGGTTTTCATTTTGTTTTGTTGGGTTTTTTATTTGGTTGCTTTGTTAGAAAAACAAACTAAAACATTCCCCAGACCCCAATATCTTCTACTGAAATACAAGAGCAGATTTCTACATAACTGCAGGAATCAACTTAAAGGTAGAAATTGGGGGAATTCTCTGAAATCAAAACTATTTATTTCTTTGAACAAAACATGTTCCACATGACATCCTTTTCTCTAAGATTGAGAGACATGGACTTGATGAAGGGACCAGCTGGTGGATGAGGAACTGGCTAGGTCACACTCAGAGCTGTGACCAATGCCTTGATGCTAGGTGACCTGTGACAAGGGCAGCTTCTCAGGGATTTCTTCTGCTTTTACCATTATTTTTCATCCATATTTAAATATTCACAAGTATTTCTCAGAAATAGGTACTTGTTGGCTCAAAAGCAGAGTTATTTGTTCTGGCAGCAGCTCCAGCATTTTATTTGTGCTTATTCTGGGCTGGATATGCTGGACCTCTCTTAGCTTCTTCTAATTTTATTACACAGCCACTAGTTGAAAGGGTGAGTAAAGAGGATTTACTGCATCTAGGTAATTAAAAGAAGTACTTAGCAGTTAAATTAAAAACATAGTTAACTTTTTTTTTTTCAGCTGAGCAGTACTTGTAATTGATGTGGTTTATTGAAACATGGTGCCTAGTACCAAACTAAGGTGGCCTCAGGGAAGGTTCTGTGCGCTCTGCATCTCTTCTGTGTGCTCAGTGGAACAATCCAAGCAGGTTGTGATGTGTAGCATGTTCAGTGCTCAGACCTGTGTGCACATCTGGATCTTCACCATGGCAGTGAGACTCGGTGTCTTTTTGCAAGAGGAAATAAGATGAATCCACCTTTTCCCACTTCAGACCGTTAGGATTGTAACTAGAAAGTAGTCTGTCTAACATCAATATCTTCTGTTTGCAGAGCCAGTGGGACAAAGCTGCAGATGACTGCGTATGGCATTTTTCTCCATTTGAATGCTCTAATAAAAAAGACAGAAAGATTAATTCAGAAGAAATTGATGCTATTCTCTTATTTATTAATACTCCATAATAATCTTTGTTAGCATGCATCTCTAAATTTTAAATCTATTTGCAATACCTATATCCACCACTTTGCTTATGTTTAATAAACAAGTTAATAATCTAATATACCTACTAATATCTACTCAAATGATTATTTCATTAGTGTAAACTTTACCACATGCCATCCATTTTTCACTGTGTGATTTATTGCTCTTTACAGAATCAGCACTGTATATATACATCAGAATGGAAATGATCTAAAATAAGTATTCACTTTTTATTGTGCACTTGAATTAGCTTCACTTGGGTTGGCAGAAACTTTCACAATTAAAAAGACTGCTTTTTGTACTTATACATTTGGTTTATGATTTTTTACCAATTTTCTTATAGGGAACAAATGGCAACAGAAATGTCAGAAATATTGTCTAGGTAGGTGAGATGAAAAAACCAAATTATTAATAATTTATTATTATTATTGAAATTATTTTCAATAATTTTATGAAAAGATATCACACATGAAATGGGTTGAGTTATGGAATGAAAAATAACATAACCTGTGTTTTATTAATTGGTAAGCAAATAAATAACTTATTTCAGATAAATGCAGGTTTTTTCAACATTTTTTTTTTTAGCAGTTAATTTTCTGCTATTTTAATTGCTTATATAAAAAGGTATAAAGAATTGTTTAGGTACCTCATATTTTGTGTAATGTTGATAATGCTCCTTCAGCTTTCTTCTCTTTTCACCTTTCTTGTAACAATAATATACAACTTTCACATGTCTTCTGAGGAGTATTTCTGTAATTTCAGCATAGAGTCAGTTAATTTACTTAATGTGTCTGTTAGTGTTTTTAATAAGAAAATATTGCAGCTGAAATTATCTCCAAATAAAAGCAGTTTTGAAAATGACCATGTTAAAAGTATATTAAAACCCCAATTAAGACATCTGAACAAAATCCCCTTCTGAGGTTTCTGAATGCTAATGTCAGATTTTATGCACAATGTAGGAAAGGAGAATGCAGGTTTAAATCTAAATTCAATTCTACTGGACCAGTTTCATGTTATTTTGTGTTACAATGACAGCTTCTTGCAGCAGATAATTAGTGTATTCAATTCCATATTGCTGAATAAACAGTGTTTTTACAACTTCAGGACAGAAATAACCTGCTGACATTGATCTTTTGAAGCTTACATAAAGAACAAAATAGTTTAGAATCTGTTGTGTGTGTGTAGTCTGATGATGATCATCCTGCATAATTAATGGCTTTTCTAGTTGTGGCATTTGTAATTGGGAATGAAGCTGTCAGCTAGATTTCTTTCTTGCAGTGGTATTTACAGAACAGGCATGAATAATGTTTTGTGTAATTAAGTCAGCCTGTGAATGTAGGTGGCTAGATTGTATTGCATCTATTGACACAGTTCCAATAATTAACAGCAGCCAGTTCTCAGTGTGAGAAAGCCAAATCACAAAGCTGTGGGGCAAAAGCAGAGGCTCTGTTTTGGTTGAATTTAAACATGTAATACTTCTTATTGCATGCCTGTTCATATTTATTTCATGTTTTTATTGAGACCTTGTGAATTGAGACAATATTTTTTTTTAAGAGACTGAAAATATCAAATCCCATCTATTTCTGATAATTTTAATTCTTACTGCCAGACTGTGATACTTGAAGCCATGTAGAGAACAAGAGAGTGCTCTGCAGAGTGCAGAACAGCACTGCAGTGGAAAGACTAAGCCTTTCAATTGGATTAGCATTCTGAGAGATTACTAGTTTAACCAGAGATCTTGCAGCCTGGCTCTGCTGCTCCAGATGATGTGGCCAACCCTTGGTGTGGTGGGGAGTGTTGCTAAATCAGGAAAATCCTTGGGATTTGTCAAATTAGGTTCAGGAAGGTTAGACACTAGGCAGTGGAAATTATATTTAGCATCAATCCTTTAATGTGCTACAGGTATGCCAATGATAAAATATTAAAAAAAAAATAAAAAAATTTAAAGGAAACCATGTATTTATTTGCTTTACACTTACAAGTAGTGTGGAGGGTGAGGAAAAGTTCCTGTCCTTCAGCTATGGATGGATTAAAATCAGAGGTAATTTTTTATGTCAGACTTCTCACACACTGTGACTCTGACTAGTAGTATGAGAGGGCATCATTAAGCTCATGCTGCAATAAACAACAGTGAGGTAGTTTTAATTACCCATAAAGAGCTGGCTCAGTTGCTATTTAAAACATTTGGTTAAACAGATTTGTTTTATTTTATGAAACTCTTAAGTTGTATTTGTTATCTCTGCTTTCAAAACTATTGTATCTACATAAATGTTCTCTGAAAAATTTCTCTATAACCTATTAAGTAAAAAGGGAAAATAATGTTAAAACTTCATAGTACTGCATGAGACCTTTATGGATAAAGACTCTTGAAAATAATATTGACTGAATCATAAATACTGTAGTAAGATAATGGTCCCACAAAGATACTGCTGCACAGACAGACTATAAATGAAAATAAATGGTTTATTCTGTTTTGTGAAATGTTAATGTGACATATTGCACTGATTATTTTGCTGCCTTGTTAAAAGATCTAGTTTCTCCTGAACAAATCCTTTCAGATCCTGAAAGGTAATTCAGTTTGCCTCATGATCAGATTCATGGGCATTAGCAGAGTTTGGTAAAATCATTTGTCTGTTCATTTCCTCAGTGTTTGAACAGTACTCGTGTCCTCGCTGAATGTTGAAGTATTTTGAACTCAGTTTATAACCAAAGTTTGCTATTCCTAAGGGAGATTTCTTCCACTTCTTATTCTTACCATTTGTAAGGAAAAAGATTAATTCAGGTTTATCATTATATGTATATATATAATGTTTGTTTGTTTCTTACATGGATAACCTTATACATTCTGTTAAATATTATTATTTTTGTAATAATGTCTCAACTTGCATGTGCTTTTTATTGCATACCATCTAGATGACAAATACTTTTTGCCTTTAAAAACCACTGTTTCTGAAGACTTTTTATACTGGTCAGCCTTTGTTCTGGCAGTGGTCCTTTTTTCCCTGCTCTCTCTTGATGATTCCCTCTGCACCCCCAGAATAAATCAATATAGAAATAATTTTATTTTCACTCTCAAATTAGACTTGTGTTCTTTAGTCTTGGAACACAGATACTGTCCTAATCCAGTTTAACAGCTGAGGAACCACCTGGTCTTCCTTCTCCTTGTCTACTTTAGAAATACTCTTCCTCATCTGTTTTTCAAATGGAACTAAAAATGCATGTGGCCAACTCCTTGTTGGCTATTTTCTGCATCTTGACTGATGCTGAGAAAAATCTACATCACTGTGGGATGATGTACACAAAATTAGAATATTCATTTTTTCACATTTAAACACTTAACTATTAATGACAATTCCTTTTCTTCTCAGGGCAGCCAATCAGGTTCCGTCACATCCAAAACTGTGTAACATACTTTAACTCTCTTTTAATAATTTGAACATCTTGAAAATGATATGGTACTTTGCCTTTGAATTCAGTCCCTCTGCTGCTAATTTTCATTCTAATAATGGTACTGCAACACTGGTTGTGGCATCTGTTCCTCCTGTTATAATTCGTGTTTTGTCTGTGGAAAAAAATACATATTTTTTTTTAAAAATAATTGTAGGGGTCCTGCAGTTCAAGCCACGAAAGCTGCTGCTGGTACTAAGAAGCATGATCTCAGTAAGTGGAAGTATGCAGAGCTTCGTGATACAATCAATACCTCCTGTGGTAAGTAGGTTGTTTTTTTCCTGATTTGAGAAAAAAATTCAAATTATAGTTGTATGAAAGGTGTTTCTTTCTTTCTGTGATAAGAGATTGATCATTATTTTTTTCGAGTTTGAATGAATGTCAAATTATTTTTTGCAAGTTCTGTTTTCCCAAAGAGAACAGCAACCTAAGCTATTTCCTTAATGAAGAAACAGAATTTCCATGGTTACCTCTTTACTGATTATATATTTATGATGTTTGACTGATTGGGCCATAAACTGCATGTTATAATTTCTTAATTAAATTGTCTCTGTTTTATATATTTCCACAAGGGGATAATAACTATTATTTTTTACCCAAAATTTGTGTGTTCTAAGAAATGTTTTGCTACCACTTCGTGCTGTCACCAAATCACAAAAAAAACAATTATGTAATATAAAGCACAGCACAAAATATTTTATGTCTTAAATGTTCAGATTATTTTCAAAATGTGTGACTTCATTTGGGAAGCTCACAGTTGAGGCATTAATTATTTTCCCCCCATCAATGTTATGAAGACAGCAGCAGATAAGAATTATTCCTTTAATAAATATTGCTGTTTCTTCCTGCTTCTGATTGAAACAGTTGGTTAATTTCTCATTCAGATAATTCAGAATTTCTCATTCAGATAATTCAGAATTTCTCCCTGTATGTAGAAAGTGGAAGCAAACCCATTGTCTCTACTTGTGTTTAAAAGCCAAAGTTAGCTCCGCATTCTGACTGTATCTAATGGCTTTACATCACTAAGACTTGAGCAGCATTTTCAGCTGTACTGGGGTGAAGTCAAAAGATATTTAAATAAAAATTAAATTAAATTAAAAGATTTTTAATAAAGGGGAAAAATAAGAGCCCACATCTACCAAACTGCTGATTTTTACCTAGTTGCAGAAATAAAGTTCAGCAGAGAAAGTTTATCTATTTCTGTACTACTTTGGTTTATGGTAATGTTAACAGTGATGTGAATATTATATTTGTAGCATTTCAGTCCTCCAAATCTCATAGCAGAACAGCTACTTTGGTGACTGCCAGTACTCTAAAGGAGAAAATAATATCTAGCACTCTAAGGAACTTTCTGGGCAATAAAATCTAGGCCCTTTTGCTGCAGAGAGTGGGGATCTATTCTATTATAACATTTTAGTGGTACAGTGTGATCTGAAATGACTTCCCTGTCAATACAGGAAAACATTGAATAAATCATTTCTCCTATTCCCCCATTCCTTCCTCTTTTCTGAGACAGATATTGAGCTGTTGGCAGCTTGCAGAGAGGAGTTTCACAGAAGGCTAAAGGTGTACCATGCCTGGAAGAGCAAGAACAAGAAGCGCAATGCAGAGACAGAGCAGCGTGCTCCCAAGTCAGTCACAGACTATGGTGAGGACAGGAAACTGGGTGTTTAGGATCACTTTTGCTTACAGTTTTCTAAAGAAAATATTTTTAGAATGAATTTTGCTGTGTTGAAGGAAGTTCTTCCTTTTTTTAAAGGGCATTTTAATACTGATTCAAAGTGAATATTTTGAAAATACTGGAACTGGCAAACACTTTGCAGGAAGTAGAATATTTTCAGGATATCCAGATACATGTACTGAATAGTTCTCCCTAAAACATTTTCTCATACTCCCACCTGTTAAAGATGGTTTCTGATTTGCTGCTGGAGTTGCTGGCATTTTTGCTGAGTGTTCATTACAGTGCTGCCTGAGACTGCAAAAGGTCATTTTCCATTTTTAAAACTGTGTTTTGTATTTGGAGACTTTTGAGACTTCGTTTTTAAGGTGGTTTCTACTAGTTCTGACCTGTAATTACAAATATTGCTTTCTGAGAGTAGTCAGTGATAGTTCAGAACAGAGAATTATACCTACGGTTAGATTAAAGATTCTAAAATGAGTTTATAAATAATAATTATTAATATAATAATAGAATAATTTAGGTTAACCTCAGGTCTTAGACCTCTAAGGTCATCAAGCTCAACCATAAACCTACCATTGCCAGGACCACCAATACACTGTGTCCCTAAGCACCACATCTACACATCTTTTAAATATTCCCAGGGATGGTGAGACTGCCCCTTCCCTGGGCAGCCTGTTCAATGCTTGACAGCTGTTTTGGTGAAGAATCTTTTCCTAATATCCAACCTAATCCTCTCCCGGCACAACTCCAGGATGTTTCCTTTGTCCTATTGCTTGTTCCTTGGAAGAAGAGACTGACACTACAGCCTCCTTTCAGGTGGTTGCAGAGAGTCATAAGGTCTTCTTGGGGCCTTCTTTTCTCCAGGCTAAACAACCCCTGTTCCTTCAGCTGCTTCTCATCTTCTCAGCTTGTGCTCTAAAACCCTCACCAGCTTCTATGCTCCTCTTTGGATATGATCCAGGATCTCAATATCCTTATAGTGAGGGACCAAAAACTGAATGCAGGATTTGAGGTACAGCCAGTGCAGAGTACATGGGCACAATCACTTCCCTAGTCCTGCTGGCCAGACTTATTTCCAAGTCAGGATGCTGTTGGCATTCCTGGCCACCTGGGCACACAACCTGGGCTGTTGACCAACCTTCCCAGCTCCATTTCTGCCAAACAGCTTTCCAGCCACTTGTCCCCAAGCTTATAGTGTTGTGTGGGGTTGTTGTGACCCAGCTTAAGGACCTGGCACTTGACCTCACTCCATTCACCTTGTCCCATCAATTCTGCCTGTCCAGAACCCTCTGTAGAGCCTATCTGCCCTAAAATAGATCAACTCTCCTACCCAGCTTGCTAGGGTCTGTAATGAGGATGCTCTTGGTTCCCCCATCCATATCACTAATAAAGATACTAAAGAGAACTGGCCCCAGTACTGAGCCCTGGGGAACACTGCTTGTGACTGTTCTCAAATCATCTATCAAAGAATTGCTTGTGGGGTTTTTTTTGATGGTTTATTGTTTTATTTTGTTCTGGGATTTCTTGTGTGGGTTTATTTGGGTGGTTGGTTTTATTTTTTGTTTTATTTTTTTGTGTTATAAAAAACAAGATTGGAAGAAATCCTCTTATACAATTCACTATTACATTTTGGGTGCAAAGGAAAGAAAAATTATTGGTGATAAGGGCTTTTTTTCTAATCCTTTTAATTCTTTTGTAAGATACAGATACGTAGGGATAGATGGATATACTTCACACAGGTGCTAATCACTTCCCAGGTCTGGGAATGGTAATTAGATTGTTAATTCTTTTCCCCACAACCCACTGCCTGAGTCCAGTGAGCATCTGTTGCAAAAGGAATCTAAGAACTGTGCAAAATCACAGCATATGGATATAAAGCTGTTGTCAGATCTTTCCTGCTCTGTCCTGGTTCTCTGATTCTTTTGTTCCTGGTCACACAGGTAATGGAAGAGGCAGAGGAGAGGAAAGATGGGAGGAGATGCTCTCCCTAAAGTCCAGTTAGCCTGGGATTAGAGCATTGTCCTGGGACATGGGGATTATAGATTCCAGGGAATTCAGGAGCCCTGCTTACTTTCAGTGTTAGTCCTTTTGCAGAGCTGTCCTCTGGTTGATGTGCTGAGTTATGCATTGCTTGAGCATTACCTGACTATATGAGCTTTTCAGGGAAATTTGGTACAAATATATGCTGGGTGAAATCTGGACCACAAGAAAAGATGTTCTGAAAGAATGGGTCCTTGTGGCCCTGCCTAGTAGTGTGGGTTTAAGTGCTTCAAAAAATGACTGAAACAGCAGGAAAAGGCATTTGAAGCACTTCTGCTAAGTTGCTTTGAATTCAAGCTTGTGAATTCTGTCAGGAGCTAAATGGGTAAAATAAATATTCATGCACAGTATGGGTGATGGGAAGGATCAGAGAACAGCAAATCTTAACGGATTTGTGCAGATAAAGCTGGGAATAGTCATTAGCATAACATTTAGTTAGATATTTACAGGATTCTTTTCAGTGTTTTTCATTAATTTTTGTTTTGTTTTTCTTGATATGATTAAATATGATATAAATAATAATTTTACAGGTATCATGGAATTAAATGTCTTCATGCAGCACAGAAACTAATGCTGGTTTGTGTGTTATTGCTGGAACAGGCAGATTTGGTATTATAGAGGGCTCGAATTTTTTTCCTAGCAAAATGCCAGAAGTTGCAAAGTACCATGTTAATTACCTAGCAGATTGGTTACAGCAACCTGTGCTTAGCATCATGACAGCTGAGGTGTTGTAACAGGCTTTGCAAACCACTGAAGCCATCAATTCCAAAATGGAATCCTGATGATCACAGGAGCATTTGGAAATCAATGAACCCCGAGGAAAGGAGGCATGTTATGTGTCAGTGAGTGGAAAATGAGCAGAAATACTTAGTTCTACATCTGTGTTTGTTTTGTAACTAGAATTTACATTTGTCTATCATCAGCATTGGTAAAAAGTGTTGATGTAATGAAATGATAACTTATAAATTACCAGCACTTAAAAATTGTGTTCAACATGTAATATTTGTTCACAGATTTTGCACCATTTTTGAGCAACTCACGTAAGTGGGGAGATGGTTATTGAAGCTAACTTTGAAGAATAGGAACACTTGAGAGCTCTATACTAACATTAATTAATCCACTGTTTTGCTACACGTGTACAAAGAATTTAATCATTACAAAAGGAAAAAAAAATTACAATTGGCAAAGTTAATCAACTGATGGCAATTATATGTTACTCCAGTATGAATGTATTTACTGCTTATCTTCATAAGATCCTACTCATATGAGCAGTGAAGGGAGGGGAGAAAAAATAACCTTTTTATATAGGTTATTAAATGGTATAATATCTTTTTTTGTTGTTATTTTTCCCCCCTCCCCAAGAAATACCATCCTTGTGCTAACATCTTTTACTGTCCACATGTGGGTTTTTGTTGTAGCAAAACTCTGGAATCAATCTAACAGCTATTTTCCTAGCACACAAACTAACACTGAGGTGATGGTTTCCTTTGAATAAAGAACTTTGATTCCATAGCACTGAAAGTAGAGGCTGCTTAGCATTCCTGCCCTCTAGAATTCCTCTTGGATTTAGGTATGCATAGAGGTAGAAACAAGCCTTAGCAATTCCCACTGCAGCGCAAAAAGTGTTTGACAAGATGAAAGAATTCATCTGCTGTGGTTGATGCTCAGACAATTTGCAGAAAATAGATTTAATTTCTTTTAAACTCAGAATTATGTCTCCCTGTAAAATGCATTGTTTATCAGAGTTGATATATAAAAGTAGCATTCACTTTATAAAATCAGTTTTGTTTTTCTTCTCTTTGTTTATGTAGACATGGGAAAAAAAGGGGGGGTATGATTTGTATAGTACATGTTAATTTTCTTTTAAGATTCTGCTCTTCACATTCAGAAAAACTATTTTTGCTTGGAAGACATTTCAAGATGCAGTTGCTACTATATGAGTCTTGTTCATAACTGTAAAAATACATTTTTAGGAGTTACAGTAATTTTTCATTTTAGTAAATTCTAGACCAAAAGTTAGTTTTGTTGCTTAACTGACACTGCACAAAAAAAGGAGTTCACTTTTCATGATTCCCTTTGTGCTGAAATGTGGAACTGTCAATACTGATTTTCTTTTGCAGAGGTAGCACAGACTCTTATTTAGAATATCTGAAACAGTATTTCCTTTTATTCAAAAGATTGTCTCAGAAGTGTGAAATGTGTATGGCTCAGAGAGTCAAAAAATGCACATAGAAAATGCTTGCCAAAAAGACATGTGAAGCTTTATAAGATGTTGTATAGCAGTGACTCCTCTAGAAGGCTGCTCTGTTGATCTTAATGCTCTAAAGGAGACTTTCTTTGAAGAAAGAATAAATAAATAAAGCAGCCAGGGGATCAGTCTAATGGCAGAGTTCAGTACACAGAAATATGTTTGGTGGCAGCCTTTCAGTAAGCAGTATTTGATGTCATCATTTCTATTAAAACATGAGTAATTTCTAACAGTATTAAACACCCTTCTGTGCTGACTGTCAAAAACCTTCAAGTGGTGCTTTGTCTCTTTGTAAATGAAAGGGCTCTTTGCACTGTGCTGTTTTACAGAGGGATGGGCTGAGCCAGAGCAGTCATTGGTTAATGTGTCTTGTTGGTAAGAAATTGTATTAGGGAAGTTTTACCTTAAATGTTGACTTAAAGCAGAATGTGTTATTTTACTCACTTTGCTTTGTCTATAACATCCTTGATAGCATTAAGCAACCTCTAGAGCAGCACAGGGACACCACAGTTAACAGGAGCCATCAGTGCTGTAGCTGATGTGGTTAAAAGGATGCCCGTTGTGAGATGAGAATACTTCCCAGGTTAGATAGGACTTCAGATTGCCTTGTATTCAGAGAATCTCCCAGATGTTGGGGCATCTGTTTTGTTTGTTAGTTTGGTGATGAATCAAGCAAATAATCATGTGGCTTTCTGTTTCTCCCTTTGCCTGGTTTCTGGGGGGTTGGGGTACCACAGCTCAGCAGAACCCGGCAGCCCAGCTGCCAGGCAGACAGCAGGAGGCTGAAGCGAGCAGACAGCAGCGGTACTTCCGCATCCCCTTCATCCGCCCCGCCGACCAGTACAAGGACCCCCAGAACAAGAAGAAGGGCTGGTGGTATGCACATTTCGATGGGCCGTGGATCGCTCGGCAGATGGAGCTCCATCCCGACAAGGCACCCATTCTCCTCGTGGCAGGTCGGTGCCGAAAGCAAAACTCAAACCTTTGGACGGTTGGGGGTTGAGAACTTAGGTGTAAAGGAGGTGCTGACGACACGGGTTTCACAAACCATGGCTCAGTTTTTTAATCAACAGTTCTTCTCCAGGCAGGATTTGAGGTTTTGTGCTGTTGAATGTGGTCAAATGTTTCAGAATATCATTTGGAGATGTGTTGTACTTGGACATGCACCTTAATCTGGGGAACTGTAGACAAAGTGGGAATCCAAATGTTATACCTGCTGTTGCCTGTTCATTGTCAAAGACCATAGCTAAAAGTACCATTGCTGTCATTAATACTACAATCATTAAGATGAAAATATATCAAGTGAGCTACACTCACCATTTCATTGGATCCCTGGTGTCATTACCACTTGGGAAATGCTGTTTGTTTAGTACTGGAGGCTGATGGAATACAAATACTGTCTGCTTGATCATAAGTTCTTAGTCACTTTGCTACATTTAAATAAACTAAATAATAACAGCAGTTAGCTGTAAAACTGAAAGGATGTGTAAAACAAATGCAGTTGTCATCCCATAGTGGATTTCAGGAGAATATATCAAGATGCTGAACTTTTCAGTTTCTTCCCTTTGTCCCCTTTTGCACACTTTTTAAGGACAGTTCCAGTCACAGCATCTGATACTAGATGCCACCTTTTCTGATGCCACCTTTCTGGTCTGTGAGTAAAAGAAAAAAACCACCCTAACAACAAAACCAAACCAACCAACCAACAAAAAGCACCACCAAGAAGCACAAAAACCTGTGCCTGAGGCCTCAGTTCCCCATAAGCTCTGAAGGCTATTAAACAAACTTGATAGGAAATCTAATCTTCATTAATGGGACCTTCTGAGTGTTGTAAAGGCTTGACAGCTGTGCTTCTTCTCCCCTTTGCTGTTTCAGGCAAGGATGACATGGATATGTGCGAGCTGAATCTGGAAGAGACTGGTCTAACTCGCAAGCGAGGCGCCGAGATCCTGCCCAGGCAGTTTGAGGAGATCTGGGAGCGCTGTGGGGGAATCCAGTACCTGCAGAGTGCAATTGAAAGCAGGCAAGCCCGCCCCACCTACGCCACAGCCATGCTGCAGAGCCTCCTGAAATAAGTGCTGTTGTGCACAGCAGCAGGATGAGAACCCTTGCTCACCATACAAAGGGAAGAGCTCCTCTGTGCACCGGGGGGTGTGAACGGTCTAGAATCACAGTAGAGGTGTTCAATAGCAAGCAGACATTTGATTAATCATGTGGTTTGTTAATTTGTACTTTACGATGTTTAATTTGTGTAGTGAACTTTACCAGGTATGAGGATGTTGAAGGAACTTCAGGCAGTGTAGGTTGTTGCATCTTGTTTATACGTTGCATTTTCTTTAGCAGTTTCTGTTGTAACTCAACACTAGCAAGCAGTGTGTCTGTGCTTGGTACACGCTGCTGAGTACTGCATTGCAACTACCTTTGTTTTTAAATCCCCTCTGTAAAACACTGAAGGATTGGCTTCAGGCAGTGGCTCAGTACAGAGGCCATGCTGTTTCTCATGACTGGAATTGTGAGGCCTTAGCTTTGACTTCTGTTCTGGAGAAGTTGGAGTATACTTTTATATCTTCAGACATTTTTTGTCGTGATTTGAAAACTGGGTAGTGTCTGTATTTACTGACTTTTTCAGAAATTGACAGGAAACCCTTCTAAACTTGAGACCCATAAATTCTTATTTAATACATTCTCTGTCTTGGTTTAAAAGAAATTATTTTCTGTACATTCTGAGAAGAACATTAATATATGTCAATGTTATGTAATGTTGGAGGTACTCAATGAATGTGCAGCTCATTAGGGTTTCCACCACTTCTCACTTTCTTTTTCTTTTTTTCTCTTTAAGTACAAGAGGTAAATTTCTTTTTAGACTTTTATTTTTTCTGACCAAATTTCCATTAGGAATTCTTGGACAGTTTGTTTATCCAGGTAGAGGATAATTTCAATATATTAAGCAAAATTGTACAAGAGTTATATCTGGAGGCATATAAGATTAAGGGAAGCATAAGGGAAATCTGTTCAGCTTTTTGGTGGCAGTATCACTTAACTAAATATTGAGGCCTGAGCCTCAGACATGGTGTTTCTATTAATTGTAATGAGATGCACAAGGTCTTGTACCTTCTGTTACATTGTACAGAAATTTAGTCCAATAATGTAATGCATCATCTTAATGCTATGTGCTGGTGAAATGGCTGCCATTTTCAGTATACTGGAATATCACAGTGATTTGGACACTGAGCAGTATCTTAATCTGTTAAGTTTCATGGCTTGTTACTGTTCCCTTATTAAGCAGATTTGGGGGGAGTTTTTGTGGGAGAAATTATTAATTTCATACACTTTTAAGCTGCATCTCGTTCACTTAGGTGAACATTATTTCACCACGCGGGCCATTATTTCAACAAATTAAACTTGATTATTTATTACCTTTCTCATAGGAGTTCAAAAACTTAAGTAGCTTGATGTCCAGTTACTTATCAACCCGATTGAAAGCAAACTCTTGCTCTAAGAATTGACAAACTTTGCTTACACTATAAAATAAATTCCTCACTGTTCACTCAGTTTGAAACATCTTGGAAATTTTAGTTTTTAAACACATAGAAATACTTAAATTCAATATTTATATTTAAGTAAATATACTTCATTGATAACTTTCCAGAGGTACAGTTCTGTAGCACAGAGGAAGCTCCTGAAATGTAGCACTGAAGAAGCTGTCTGTGATCATTCATGTGAAACAAGGAGGAAAAATCACTGAACAGGTAGGGCTGAGATGCCCCCCCCTCTATTCATTGCTGTCTGGATTTAGCTTCTTAACACATTCCATCTCAGTTGCTATACTCAAGAGACTGAACATGGTAAGCAGAGAACCTCAGTCCTCAAGTATGTTTTAATGTATATACACATATATATGCTTAAACATTTTAGTGTATATATATGTGTGTGCTAGCATACTTGTGGGGAGCTTAAATAAAATGGACATCTGAATTTTTCAAGTCTCTTCCTTTGATTAGGCCATGATTTCCTTGACTGGCATCAGAAAGAAAAAATATTTTTTCCAAAGGGAATGTATGGGAATTCTTCTTAAGTAAATGACTAACAAATATGAGCTCTCAGGAAATAAAAGTTATATTTGAAACAGTGGAAGAGGAACTGGTGGCTGGATGTTCTCAAATGAGATGTTAACACCACTTTGCATTTCCCCAGCAGTATGCCAGAGGCAAGCAGAAGATCCATTCCAACAATCAGAGTATTCTAGTTTGCACAGTAAGCAGATTTTCTTTGTTGTTGTCTGCACCAAAAGCAGCATCAGATTTTATATTTACTGTTCTCTGATCTCTTTGTGCAACAAAACTGATTTTCACTTCATTTCACCCTTTTTTTTTTTTTTTGTGGTTTGATTGAGGGTTTTTTTGGGGGGGGATTGTTTTTGTTGGGGTATTTTTGGTTGGTTTTGAGTTTTTTTGTTGTTTTGTTTTTACATCAGGCAATATTCACCTCTTTGATGATTGTTTCCATTATCCCATCTACTGACAGATAATAATACAATTATGCTGTTGGTTAAGTTGGAGAGGAAATAAAAAAGGCAGGGAAGGGATTGATCTGTAGGATTGTAGTATTACCTAATGCCCTTCTGATCTACAGTTACAGAGAAAAATTGTATTTGTTTTTTAAAGCAAGATGATGTAAACAATTTGGCTTGGATCTATGTGATTTTATATATATATATATATATATATACACATACACACACACACATATATATATATTATATATATATAAATCTTCCAGCCTCTCAGTGAAGCTGCCCATTATGGTTGAGATCTTCTGCATAAAAAACTCTCCAAAACAAAGATGAGGCAGAGAATTGCCATGCTAGGCTACATTCTTGAGTAGGTGACCCAGGAATATGAATTTTTTAGATGATGCTGTTTCAAAGATCACAGGATCATTAAATACTTATATTTCATCCACTTGCAGGATTGTTTTTCTTTCTCTAGTTGAATCCTTTGGGTTTTTCTCCAAAATCTTTAAAGTATTTAAATGGCCTCCTAATACTGTACTGAAAATTTAAAAAAATAAATACATTCCATGTTGAAATCTCAGCTGTATTTCTTAGCATTTTGTCTTTAAGGATTAAAAGCATAATAAGTAAGGGTAAATTAAGTTATGAGAAGGATAAAAGAATTTCTGTGCTGGAACTGCCTGCAGCCTTTATCAGATGTTTATAGTGCTTGAAACTACTCCAGTAATGAGTTTGTCTTTACTTCCTAAGGTAAGTGTTCCTCAAAAATACCATTCCAGCACTGAAAAATCACAATTAGCTTTGTCTCGTACCTTCTTTCTCAGTGTTTTTTTGAAACAAATAACTTCTACTTTTATTACTGTTGGTTTTTAACCTTTCACAGTGACTGGTGAAGCCACTTAGAGTGGTTTGGGAGTGCACGCTGCAGGAAGAGCTTTGTGTCAGGGGTGCTGCTTTTAAAACAATCCTGTTAGCAAACTTTCCTGTCTTGAGGGACACAAATCAGTGGTATATTTAAAATTTAATAAGATGGAAGTCATTCAGACTTTGATATCTAGGACATCTAATTTTTTTTTCACTTTCTGAGTGGCCTTCACGTCCAACTGCAGCTTTGCATCCATTTTAAGCTGTGCTGTGTTTTGATGTGAGATTACATACCAGTTCAATCCCATGAGAGATTTTCAAGTAAATAGTTTTATTATATTTTATTGAAATACAAAAGGCTTACATCCAGCCAAATATATTTGGTAATTAATAGTTGAAAGTGATAAATACAATCATGAATAATCATCATTAAAATACACATTTCATTACTTCTTAATCTGACTAGTGATAGCTAGTATGAATTGAAATATACTAAACACATACAAAAATACATTTGTAATGAAAAAAAAAAATAGAATGCTTTCAGCATTCTTAAGTTACAGGAGCAGTAGTGAAAAGCTAATATTTCTTGGCAGGGATGACTTCCAGTGCCCTGCATGTAGAGTTTTATTCTGAAGCATTACTGTGTAAAACCACATCTTAGGTTTCTTTTTTCCTTTTTTTTTTTTTTTTTTCCTAGTTAAATAAAGTAAAAATTCTATTTCAGCTGTAGAAACTCAACCTTGTATTCTTGGTGCATTGCCTTCATGTGTACAGTCACCAGTGTAGCTTTTTGCAGGCAAATCAGTTGTGCAATCGATTGTTCGTAAACAGTTCTTCTGAGCCTACGTGATAAGGTAAACTAAAATTCATCTTTGCTGTGGTACAAAGCAAAAAGAATTGTCACTGCAGCTGTCTGCTGTCCTGAATCTGTGGAAGTGTCACTTGTGGACGAGGAGCCATGATCCAGCACAGTCCTGAACTCTGCAGAAGCTCAGTTGGAGCTGGAGGTACAACTTGTGTTCTGCAGCAAGCAGCAAGCAGTGCCTGAGCCTTACAGCACTGCTGCAGCACACAGCACACATGCTCAACAAAAACAGCTTCAGGGTAAGGGAATGCTCATACTTCAGCAGGATGGTGGCTCCATTGAGCATAAATTACTAAGCCTATAAAATACTTAATGGCCACCCAAAGTCTGCTTACATTTCCTCTACAGAAATTCATAGCGACCTCTGGGAAGTTATTTGTGTGTGTGCTGAGTCTAAAAGTGTATGTGCTTGTGTGCAGCTTTGAAACCTGCTGCTGCTGGGTGCTTGTGAATATAAATCTCATGTTTGGGAAAGATGAGATCTGCAAGAAGCTCAGTATCTTAAAATGACCTGTCAATTTAACTGTAACCAGAACTTAAGCATTGAAGTCTCTATTTACATATGCATACATAATGTATTTATTAGCATAAAAGTAGGAATCTGATGCTCACAGAAGCCATTAGAAAAAATAATCATGCCAACTGCTATGTGATTTGCAGTGTGAGCGTTGTAGGTAGAGAATGGAAAAGTTCCCAAATGCTTTTCATGTGGCCTTGGGTCAATGGCAGCTCTTGTGATTGCCACATGGAATATTAACCCTCCTTGCATACACATTTAAGTTTTATGGGCGTTTTTACCAGAGTGATTGTGAAATACAATATTGAAAAAAGTCATTTCTAGGCAAAACCTATTTCTTGAACTCAGCTCTTAAATGAAAGAACAGTGAAGCTGTGGAATCACTGGATGCTTAATGCCTGTGTCTTCTCACTAGGCAAGTTTTAGACACACTGAAATAGTCAATTTAGTCATGTTGTTTTTCTTTAATAAAACATTTTCTTAAGTGTGTACTGATTTTGCAGCTAAAATATTCCATCTTTAGGAATCCTCGAGGGGTTTGTTTTTCATATGCATAGCAAAGCTGAAGTCCAGTCTTGACTAATGCAGGCCTTCTGTTTTGAATACCTGTAAGAGAAACTCTCATAAGACATTGGAAAAACATTTCTGTATTTGAAAATGTACTGCTAATAGGCAAGGTTGCTAAAAGCTGTTGAGATAATCTGCAGTTTATTATTAGAAGAACTGAGTTAATCCTGAAGTTGTTTTTTTACATACTAAGTTACTGACCTCACAGTAAAATTATTATTTTTCCTCCCTGGTATAGCAGTGTTGTTGATCAAATGACCTCTGGGATGCTCAGCTCTATACATGAGGTGTAGGAATGATGTCAGTGCCATGCAGATCTCTGTTTGTAAAGCCTGATGCCAGGTGCTATCCAGCTGAGCACAGCACTGCCAACTCTGTGTGGTCCCTTAGGTCACCCTTCCTCTGTGGTGCTGGTAATGAAGCCCTAAAGCTCTGCTGTTGGTGGGGCAGACCCAGGAGCTGACCTGTGTAGTTGTGTTGTTTTAATCCAATATACTGTTTGCTTGGTGATCCCAGTGACTGACATGAGGATGGAACAAATGGCAGCCTTCAGTTTTGACTTAAATTTAATTTATCATCTTTCTCAGTGGCTGAGAGTGTTTTTCAAAGGGACCTGCTGTGTGTCACTGGTTTTGATGAGAATGATGTATTTCACATGTTTCTTTGGGGCAATCTGTAATTACTTCTAGGTTTCATCTGAATGATATCAAATTAAATGGTCTTTTTTTTCCATGCTATGAAACTCAGTACTATGAATCAAATTATTCTACCATCTTCTTCTCTGGTGGGTTTTTTCCAGCACTTCTGGGCTGTTTTGTGTCATGGTGTTTCTGGGTCCTCTGAAGTTTTAGCTAAGTTTGTTAGATGTGTTTTTTGTGTGGTTGCAGCTCAGTTCCCTTTCAAGGCTGGAGAAGTTTGTGAAGACTTAAGACAAGATCCTTTCTTTTCAAGGGTTGGATCCATTATTGAATTTTGCCAGATAATGTCTTGAGAAAGCAGCCTGCTCACCCTTGCTATGTGTGAGCACAAAGAAATTTATGTTTATAGAATAGCATGCATTGGATCAACTGAACAATAATAGCCAGCTTGACATAAGACCCTTAGAGATTAAAAGCAAAGTGCTTTGTTGTCCAGCACCTTTTCCACTGAACAAATGCCCAGCACAGTCACTGAGGGAGGGGCAGCAGATATTGCAAGAGAAAAGCTGCACTTTGAACTGAGGTTGTGACTTCAGCTTTTCTCTCACAGGAGCAGAGAACGTGTAGGTGAGGTAGGGAACAGAGTCAGATCAGCAGGAACATTTTTCAACAACTTGGGCATGTTTAACTCTACCATAATAGGCCAACTGCTCGTTGTCACAGCATTGCTGTGGTTGTAAAAGACCTTAAAGAAAATAAAGGTGAACTGTTCTGCTTTGGCCCAACAAATGCCTCGTTCCTCATATTGTACTATGTGTGGAGCAAGGTAGCTGTGGCTTTCAGGTGCTTGCAAGAGCTTGTGCTTTCTGCTGAGCTCAGAGTGAAGGAAGTGCAAGCTCTTCACCTGGGTGTAAAACATGTTTGTTAATTCCTAGATGGCTAATTGTGTAAAAACCCAACCTATCAAAACCCCCTCTGATAGCTACAGTCATTTTCTGTGTAGTGACCCTATAGCTAAACTGGAGACATTTTTCATGCCTAGGAAGGAACTAAAGGTTATTTTATCTTCTGCTGGAATTTTATGCTTATTTTTACATATGCCTTTATAACTACAGGGCTGTGCTTACTGTAGATAATATGTCCTAAAAAACTGTCACTGCTGTCATTACATATTGCAAAACAGAGTTTAAATAATGGAAATTTCAAATTGGCCTAATTGTTCCAGATTCCTACTTCCTTCTGAAAATTCAATTCAGGGGATATATTCTGGTTTAAAAATCCTAGTCACAAATTATGTTTCTAGATTATGATATGGAATGGGTGCTCAGTTTCAGCTAACGAAAGCTGTCTTCATACATAACCAGGTGGATAGATGATGTCAGAGCAGTGGATATGGTTTATCTTGATTTCAGGAAGGCATTGGACACTGTCTCCCACAGCATCCTTCTGGCTAAACTGGGGCAGTGTGCTCTGGATGATCAGGTAGTGAGGTGTGTGGGGAACTGGTTGAAGGAAAGAAGCCAGAGAGCTGTGCTCAATGGGATGGAGTCTAGTTGGAGGCCTGTAACTAGTGGGGTCCCACAGGGGTCAGTGCTGGGACCAGTTCTGTTCAACATACTCATTAGTGACCTGGACGAGGGGGTAGAGAGCACCCTCAGCAAGTTTGCTGATAACACCAAACTGGGAGGAGTGGCTGACACAGCAGCAGGCTGTGCTGCCAGCCAGAGAGACCTGGACAGACTGGAGAGCTGGGCAGGGAGAAATTTAATGCAATTCAATAAAGGCAAGTGTAGAGTCTTGCATCTGGGTAAGAATAACAATGACATAGGCCTGTTTTTCTCCCACATATGTGCCATTTCATTCTTTTCGTAAAATATTTAATGTTTTTGTAATTAGTAATTTTATGTAGTTCAGCTGGTATGAAAGTTTACTGGTCTACAATTACACACAGACACATTTGTTTTGAGATGGGTGTAAAATACCAACTGCAGAGGTCTGTGCTCTTATCAGCAGTGGAGCCAGTTTGTTCCTGAGCTTTTCCAAACTGCTGCTTTCCTGCTGAGTTTTCAGTCTCTGTGTTCCAGTTCCCCCCACTGTCTTCTCAGCCTGTAACTGTGACCTGGAATACTTGAAGAGACCAGACCCGGGTATGATGAAGATCAGTGAAAATAAGTCTTTCTAGATGGTATAATTACTTATTCCCTTATTTACATAACAATGTACTGGCTGAAGCCAAGGAGTCACATCACCTGGCATCCTCTCTCCCACAGGGCATAGCCCCTGCCACTACCTTTTTCCCTGATGGTAGAAGAGTTTCACGTTGTAAAACCTGAAATAATGTTTGAGACATGAGCAGTTCTCAAATGAGAACCCTTATTTTTTCAAACTCTATGTAGATTAAATGATCTGTTACTTCTATTTAAAAGCCTCCCCTTTAGTTTGTATTTTGTGTTGCTTAGTCATTTTAGATATTTTTTCTTCATGTGTTTCAGTGACTGCCATATGGGTACACAGTGGAACTTGGTGGATAAAAGCACTTAAGAAGGGATTGTTGTCATATCCAGCATCCAAAAATTCAAGCTTTTACTTGTATGGAATTGATATGAAGAGGCCTCCTAGTAACACTGACAAACAGGACACTCAGCAGATTAAAAAAAAACCCCACTCTTGAAAATATTCACAAACCTTAGCTTTGTCTGGCTGATGCTGGAAATGTAGAACTTCAGAGACTAACTTGTCAGTCCTGGCTTTGTAAACTCATCTGGTGACCTACAGCAGTTAAAAAACACAATAAAACACTGGGTTAAATATTTCACTAAATCACAAAAAGCCCTGGGATACAATGGACCACCAAAGCCATGCAGGAGTGCTGTAAAAAGGCAGTTCTACAGTCCTGGCAGGAAACCTACGCAGCAGTAAATATGGAAAGCAAATAAATCAATTAGTATTTTTAGTTCTGAAATTGCCAAGCAAGAGATTAGAAACAAAGTTGATTTAGTTGTTAATACATGAAGATGGATGTGTTATTGGAGGTGGGGCTGCTTGTTGAGGGCTATGAAAAGGGTTTCCATGCATTTTACCTCCACATTGAATTGTGTTTTCAGTGATCTCTGAGGAGCTGACGCAAGGACTTACACTACAGGCTGTATGACAAAAGCTAGTTCTGGGATCATCGTGTTCAAAAGCAGGATTAATCCTGATGCTGTTTTCTGACCTGCGGTGGTTGTGAGTAGCATTTCTGCAATGCAGAACATTTTTGTTTAGGTAAGATTTTTAAATTGCAAAAGAAGGAAAATACTTGAAATGTGAATGAAAAGATTGTGAGCAGCTTACTGCAAATTAGAGTTTCTTTTGCTTTTTCTTCTTAACTTAATAATTAAAATGATGACAAGAAAACCAAGGCTTAGGAAGCCAAGAGTGAGAGGTCTAAAAATGAAGGGTTGTTTGGGTTCTGGAGCAAATTTTGCACAGCGCTGTCCTTGGTAAAGCTGGCGTCTGCGTGCAGGGCATCTGGAGTAGGGAGAGGAAGAGAAAAATGTACAGAACTTGAAGGCAGAAAACACAGTGAACCTCAAATGAAAACAAAGGAAAATGTGCAATCAAATATAAGCGTGGTATTCCCAGTACAATTCATTGTTGCGTGTCTATGTGAAATAAAGGGATAATACAGGAAAGAGAATATTCTTAGTTTCATGAGAATTGTGTTAAATAATCACATACTCTATCAATGTACAATATTTATGGAATCCATGCATTTAGAACATCTCTGGCAAATTCCTAGCCCTACAAGTGAACTCAGCATTTTGTGGTTTAGAGCCTTAGAAGTTTAGCTGTGTTTTGGACTAATGTCTGCACACATCTTTGAAGCCTGTGTTGGGTTTATTGGTGTTATTAATCTGAGTAGCAAGGTCTGAAATAGTTTGCTCTACTACAAATAACTCTCTTTAAAGGAAGGGAGAATTGTGCCATATGTTTTATGAGAACACAGGGGTTCCAGTTAGTGGGAAAACTAACATGGTTCTGAGTAAATCCACAGGCAAAGCAAGTGCTTGCCTAAAACAAATATTAGGCCATCATTTTCTCTGCTAACTAAAAGTTTTCACTAGCTGTCAAACTGAAACCAGTGGTGGTCTTATAATTTGCTATAATTCACAAAACCCCCACATTTTTAGTTTTGATACTCTTATCATTCAAAGGATGGTTTGGTTATTACTGTACATCAAGATGGGGTTTTCTGAAATAGGAGTTATTTTCCATAGTGCATTGGTCTTGGCTGTGAACCCTTTGCCACTTCAGTACATTTTTGAAGAGGACCTCTTTAGCTCACAGGCTGATGCCTAGTACAAAATCCTGCAGCTGCACCATTGTGACTCCTCCGGTCAGGAGTTTAGCCGTAACTGGGATGAATTCAATATAATGTTCTCTTATCCTTTCTGTGACGCCCACTGCAGAAAATGAATTATGGCAGTTATGTTGTTACGGGGAAATTACTGGATGAATAATTTATGCAGTAGTCTTATTTTTTGACATTAATCCTAAGTATGCTAAAAGACATAACATTAACCTAGTAAAAGTTGCTATTAAAGAGAGAATAAACAAAAGCAAGAATTGTAATTCTTCTCTTGCATATTCACATGGCTGGTCAACTACCAAGTTCTAGTACGTGCAGTTTCACATGCATAGGCTAATCTTACAATGAGATGAAACTGGGTACTTTTGAAAGAGAATGAATATGTTCAAGTACTGTGGTCAATTCTCAACATTGCCTTAACATCATTTAAGGTAAAATCCTGGTGCAATGTGTTTGCAGTTAGGAGCAGCTGCCAATCATAAAGTCTTTCCCTGAAAGCAGACTCAGCCTTCATGTGCTGTATTGCGTGGTCTGGACCAGAATAGTGCTGATTCAAAATAGGTGTGTTTACAAAAATATAGATTTCCTGTTTTGAAAAAAATTAATTTCTTAAATTACTACTATGTAATTAACAGCAAACCCATGAATGCAGTACTTCATCTTTCCAAAATGTATCTGGAAATCTGAAAAGAATTATTGGCTTTGTACATGTCATCTCTGCCAATGATACTGAATTTCTTATACATTTCTAAAGCATCTCTAAAAGTTACTAAATCAGGGTGTTGTCTGTGTACCAACAGGTAAAAATGGATTTAGATCCATTAATAAATGGATCCATTTATATGGATTTAAGCCTATCTATACTGAAGAAGGGTATTTCAGGGTGGCTTAAAGTGTCTGAATGTTGAGGTCATGGCTTAGTGTATGCTGTTGGAAGGTGTGTAGCGAGCCCTGCTTGTTCACGCCATAGACGTACCAGGGCTCTGTTAACAGAACTCATGTTAGGCACCATTTCTTTACCTGCAGACAGCTCCTCTTCCTGGAACCAACTGGCATTTCCCCCCGTTGACACAGAGCTGTGGTTGCAGCTCGCACAGGCTGCGGCAGGGTAATCCATCTTGGCTTGCGTAACCCGGCTTACAGAGGCAGTCGGCCTCCTTTGTCCACTCGTTCATTATGCATTCAGAGAAGTCGTCACATGCCATGAATTTGCACGGGTCTGCCTGATCAGCTGGAAAGGATGGGACAGCCATTAATTGCTGTGCTACCCCAGAGGAAATTGGCAGGCTTGGCGGCAGCTCCAGAAAACAATTCACATTTACTGGCCTGCTGTTTGTGCTCATGGGAGGATGTCGTTCAGCACAAAAGGACACTCAGCCTTCTTTCTGTACATGACACAATGAGCACCCAAGCTTATATTTACTTCTACATTTGTTTACCTCATCGCTATTAAGATGGGATTTTAATTTTCATCTCACAAAGATTTTCCCGTTTGGATATTATGATCTTTTTTTACTGTAAGTGCATTGATACTGTTACAGTCTTGCATATATATAAGAATTTTTCAGCTGTAGTGACCCTAAACACATCATTTAAGGTGTGACAAGGGGAGGGAATTAGATTATTGAGTATTGCATTGTAATATGGGGACTGTAACCTAGAAATATTGGCATAGTCTAAAGAAAATATGTGCTTGCAGGGATTATAATTATTTTTTTTTGTAAACTTGATTTGTTTGGTAGTTTTTTGGGTTTTTTTTCTGAATATTAATAAGGGATGGTTCTTCAACCATCCCTTGGTTTGGTGCTGGGGGACATGGTTTAGGGATGCTGGCAGTGTAGGGTTAATGGCTGGACTCGATCTTGCAGGTCTCTTCCAGCCAAATCATTCTATGATTCAAGGTTAAGGGAAAATGCCAGTGTTCATAGCAAGGCCAAAATCAGAGACAGCTTAGAAGTTCTAACTTAACTGTCACACAAGTCTACTTCTCCTGTGCCATTCTCTGCTTCTTACTGGAAATTTAAAATAGACCCAGAAGTCATTTTAACCCAGTGCTATGCCCAGTTAGTGCTGGTGGGGTGATGGGGAGGAGGGCTGCATCCACCAATCCTGTGGAGGCAGTTTCCTGCATACTAGGAGGTAGAGGCAAAAGTGAGAAGCGGACCTGGAGATAAAAGGTCTGTTCTTGCCAGCAAACAGTTTCAATGACATGTGTGAATCCAGAAAACCAACCAACAAACAAAACAAAAACAAACAAAAATCAAAGCAACAAAAAAAACACCCCCCAAAAAAACCCCAGTAGTTCTGCTCTGAGCATCTTGGCTATATAGTTCTTTTTACTTACGTCCCGGGTTGTATCAGAACTAGTTTGTCCTGCAGGACTAAGTGATTGTACTGGGCACTGGTGAGGTCACACCTCAGATACATGCTCACTTTTGGGCCCCTTACTACATGAAGGACACTGAGGTGCTGGAGCATGTCCAGAGAAGAGCAACAAAGCATGGATCTCAAGAACAAGTCTTTGAGCAGTGGAGCAGCTGAACAGTGGAGCTGAGTTTAGTCTGCAGAAGAGGAGACTGAAGGGAGACCTTGTAACTGTCTAAACTACTTGAAAGGAGCTGTATCAAGATGGGGGTTGGTCTGTTCTCCCAGGTAACATGAGATAGGACAAGAGGAAATGGCCTCATGTGGTGCCAGGGAGGTTTGGGTTGGCTGTTAGGAAAAACATCATCACTGGAAGGTTCTGATGCACTGCAACTGTCCTGAAGGCTACCCAGGGAGGGGTTGTCACCATCCATGGCAGTATTTAAAAGACATGTACATATGGTTCTGAGGGACATGGCTCAGTGGTGACTTGACAGTGCTCAGTTAAGAGTTGGGCTTGATCTTAAAGGTCTCTTCCCACCAAAATGATTTTATGATGGTATTCTATGGGGCTTAAAATTTATTCATAACAATACTTTGTAGTGTAAAAAGATTTGTGCTGGATATTGGAGCTCGTACCTGTACTAACCAGGGTGAGAATTTTCTTCAGGAGCAGCTTCATGCTCTGTATTGTATGCTTAGTAATAATAATTTCAATTAAAAATGAGCATAGCATTCTTTATTGTAGTACTTGATATTTGACACATACACTAGAACATGCTTAACTAGCAGAAATTAATCCAACAGAGCTGTTTACTTTTAACGTCTCTATAATTCTTTGGCTCGTTCATTGTCTTTTTTCTTTTTTTTTCCTATTTCTTTTTTCCTTTTATTTTTTCTTTTTCCTTTTTTCTTCTTTCTTTTTTCTTTTATTTTTCTTTTCTTTCCTTTCTTTTTTCCTTTTTTCCTTTTTTTTCCCTTTTTTCCTTTTTTCCTTTTTTCCTTTTTTTCCTTTTTTCCTTTCATTTTCCTTTTCCTTTTTTCTTTTTTCTTTTTTTTTTTTTCTGACTGTAGTTTTAGCATACTCAATTTCCCTTTCCTATATATAACAAGCATGTTGATTTGAAATCTTCTTTGCTCCTGGACTGTAAATGTATGTACATGTAAACTCTAGCAATCAGGTAACTTTATTGTAAGGCAAACCCTTGCTTATTAGAAAAAAACCCAAACCCCCAACCAAGACCAAACCCCAAGTTAAAAAAAAAAAATCCCAAGTACTTTGCTCTGGTCAGTGATACTACTGATTGGGAATTACAAAATTTAGTCTCTAATGAAGCAAAACTAACTGGCACATCAAAAGGGGATACTAATCCTTACACTTTCTTTTCGTGCCCCACATAGAATTGCACTCCAAGCAAAAATGAACACTTCCAAAAGAAAAAATTGTCAAGAAAAGAGTTAGTATGATTGAGTACCTGATGGATAGCTGCATTAACTGTATGTCTCCTGTCTCTCCCCAGTCTTGCTGGTCACAGTTTATTACAGTGGAACTAGATCGATGCTGCTGGAAGGAGAAACAGGCTCTGCCTGAGCACTACCCAGGGTTGTGTGCTCCTGACCTACACTTTCCAGGAGCTGAAAGCTCTCTGTGAGTTTCTATTTGACAAGTAGAACTTGACACGAGCATTTTGCAGTGTTAGAGGGTAATATTTTCTGATAATGTTTCATTTTCCTTTAATGAAGTCTCAGTCCACGTACCTGACATACTTTGTCATCTTTTCTGTGTCTTCACTTTGTGTAGATTACAAAAACAGTGCACACAGGTATTTTTAAAAGCTGGCTAAGTTATTCTTTATGGCATTATTTCTGCCCAGTGCAGTCAGCCCTCTGCAGCTGCTGAGTGTTGCTATGGGGTTTAAGGGGTCGGTTCCCATCAGTGTCTCAGTTTGGTGACATCAGCACCACTAGATGGCTCTTACTTTTACAATAAGTGTGAATTAGCTTCACTTGCCTTTACCAAAGAGACTGGGGATTGTTTGGGTTTGTTGTGGGCTTTTTGTGTTTGGTTTTTTTTTGTGTTGTTTGCTTATTTTGTTTTGTTTGTTTTCCAAATTAAAAAGACAGTAGAGCTTTAAAACACCTGTGTGGGAACACACTGGCTTTCAAAACATAATTTCTTACATTTTAACATTTTACTACTGCTCATAAACTTTGAAAGAAAAGCGCTCTCAGCAAACTAATTGTGATACCATTTTCTTGAATTAATGTTGAAATACCACATCAGTAAACAGAAAATGTGGATGAAAATGAAAGATGGGGTTTTTTTGTTGGGGTTTTGTTGTGGGTTGGTTTTTTTAATTTTAGCAATTCACACATTTTGAATTTTATTAAATAAAAATCTACTACCAAAGCAGAGAATGTGTGGTAGCCCAAAGTTCACTCTTTTTTACATTATTCAGCAAAACATCAGTTCATCACAGCAAAATAAACCTTTTCTTTGAAAGTTTGAATACTGTGATTTTGTTAACTTTCTTTACCACACACAACCTATGCTGTTAGTGGCCTTAATGAGATGCATAGGATGAATGCTGGGTTTTTTTTTTGTTCTGGAATTGTCAGAGATCTACACATTAGAATACAGTGTAACCAAAACTGCTAAAAGCATTTGCATGCCAGGGTATAGGTGCCACCATGCAATTAAATTAAATTCAGCCCTGAAATAATTAACAGAACCTGAAAATAGATCCAGGCTTCAATTTTATAAAGTGGTACTGTTTTTGGAAACTTTAAGCTCCTGACATTGCAGGGGCATCCAGATAAGTTGTTACTGACTTTCTGTTGTTTAGCAAAGACTGCAGAAAAATATTAAATTAGGAGGGATTCTGAAATGGCAAACCCATTAGTACTTACCTGTATAATTCAATTATTCCTAGAAATTATCTCCTTCTGTCTTGAACTCTGTAGCCCTTTAGATTTAATGATGTTTTAAGCTATGGTTTACTTACAACATTGCAAAAAATAATTAAATCTTATGTTTACATACTTAGGTGCAAGATTTGCATAAATCACTCCATTGAACTGTACATAGGCATTCTTTCTGCCTGTTTTCACTCAGCCCTTATTCTGGAGAGTTTTTAGTTAATTATATTTGGCTCCAAAAAAGCATTTGGTGCGCAGAGACAAGCCAACACCTCCACCCAGCATTTCATTATCATATGAAAATATGTCTGCAGATAATTTGCAACACCTTGGTCTTTCTTATTACTCCTGATCACTGGTAGGTTATTACTAATATTGTTATTTCCAAACCAGTAGTACTTCTGAAGCCATAGCAATCTGGGAAAGAGTATCTACTTGGTTGTGATTTTACACATACATGAATAAGGAAATCTTACCTGGCTCAATATCCAGGGAATAACTGTCAATCTCCAAATTGAGGTGCTGGGCTGCAGCATCACAGAAGTCTTCCAAAACACAGTGTACTGCTTCTGTGATGTTGTATGGCACTGTCCTGGCAAATTTCATTTTGCTATTCACAATCACACTTCCATTCCTGAAGTTAAGTATTTCCAGGTGCTTGAAGCCTGTAAGGTTGGACTGAAGGTATGGAAGTAGCTGCAAAACAGAAATTCGCCTTTATTTCAACTTTCAATATTTACCTGCTATTAATTTATCTCATGGTAACTTTTTATTATCAAGTATACACATCACACACTTATTTCTCTGAATTTAATACAATTGTTAAACTCCACTACCACGTTCATTTTTTCTACTTAGTGCTATCTTATTCTGGACTATGAGTCTTTCTTAATAATATATTGAGATGGATGGGCAGCAATTTCCCCTGTAATGAAATGCACATCAGCTGGGGAATTTATTCATCTGGAAGAGGAAAAAAATAATCTCACTCAGAAGCCAACTTTAATTATTTTCAAACATTCAGTCCAGGCAGGTTAGAGCATAGGCATGTTACTGAGCTGACCTGCTGCCCTATTGTACCCAGAGCGAAAATCCATATCTAATCATATTCCTCCTGCTAAGCTATGATATGTTTTAAAAGGCCTATTTTTAAATCCAGCATGTAGACACAAGCCTTAGATGTAATCAGCACTGCTCTACTGTTGACGTGACTTTAAGAAAAAGCCAAATAAATTACATGCCAGGCGTATATCTGGAATCTCTTGAACAAGTGAAAATTTTCATCACTGACTTAATAAACTCTTCATAACCTGAGAGCTTCCCAGACTTATGGAGGCTTTGAAAATACAACTTATCAGACTGAGTTATAGTAGGTATGGTATTGTTAAAATCCTGTGTTCTTCAGTGCAGTTCTTTAAACTACTCCCAAATATTGCATATGTTGTTCAAATTGCTTTTCACCCACCAATTGCATGAACTGTTGTTCTAGAGCTTTGTATTCTTGCGAACTCCTGTTGAAGAGGTCATCGGAAAAGTGCATGTTGGTTACCCTCAGGCTGAAGAAAACCACCAGCTCTTTGCCTCTGCCTGCAGTTGTCATGGAGCTGGTAGTTATATACGTCAGTGTAGGAGCTGGGGTGGCTTCTGCAGGCTCAGTTGTCAGCACTGAGATAAAACCACTGCCGTGCTCCAGTTCATCCAGTGCTGCTGTGCTCAGCACACCACTGTGGTCGAAGTCGGCAGCAATGTCCTGCACTCCTGGCCCGGGGGCATCGGGAGGAACGCTCGCAGATGCTGGCTCTGAGGAGTCTGGTACTTCAGGGGACTGTTCGATGACCTCCGAGTGGCTGTAGGATGGGCTGGTAGCTGCAGGCAGCAGTGCAATTTGGTCAGATGGTAACATGTATGTAATAACGTCTTCAGGCTGCGTGGTAGAGAGATCACCAATAAAGAAAGGCAACGTGTCATAAATGCTGTCTGTAACTAAAATGTCATCGCCTGATGATTCTGGTTCTTCCATGATCTGAATTGCTGCAGAAAAACAAGGGAAAAAACAAACAGCTGTTTTGAAAAGGAAGCATCGAATACATCAAGCATGGAAACGTGTACATTGTATTTCCACTGAAGCCTTTTCAAAGACAAGATCTAACAATACCTAAAAATGAAACTTTAATTTGCATTATCAAGGAAGAATTTTTGGAATGCAACACCTCATCCACATATTTGAATAATGAGATTTCTGTGGATGCTCTATTTGAATGATAAATACTCATGGTAAGTATTTCCCGAGCCATTCCAAAGTGCATTCTAATTTTGAAGGTACATAATCAAACTGACATTTTGTATTGACTGCAAGAGTAGATGGCAGCTTTGAGCTGTCTGCTCAGATTGGTTGTGTACTAGAGATATTCTGTTCCCCTCTGTGAGAGGTTAAAGCTATGAGTTGCTAGTAATCATAAAATGTGGTTACAGAAACCTCTACAGCCTCTTTGATGCAAGCTGTGCTGATTTACCTAAAAGACAACAATGGCAGTGAAAACAATTTCAAACCTTAAATAATCATCTGCTGCACGTGAAGCAGCTATTTGATCCAGATGCTGAACTTTAGTGAGGTTCCACTGGGCTTTGGTGTACAGCTAGGGTGTGTGCCAGCTGTAGCTGAAATCCAAACCTAAAACGTGATGAATTTGGCCACAGTGAGGTCACAGAAAGTGATGGCATCCCAGAAACAGACATCTACCCATGCTGACAGCTTCATCCTGTTCCAGTCATATGAGAGCACTTCACGTGGGACTTTGAGCAGCCCCTTGCAGGCAAAATCACTTCTCAGTGGATAGCAAAGAAGCTTTTCTCTGATGAACACTGCCATTCCCTATACACCCATTTCCTCCAGCGACCAAGGGAATCACTGATGGAGAACAAATGTTGGCATTGGGAATAACTCTGAATGAAGGAGATGGCAACTATCCTGTCCCTTGGTGGCTCTTCTTGTGTCTTTGCTTTTAAATGATGAGTCCAATCTTCTGCTTATGGCATTGCTGGTTTTAGGGACACATGCACATTGCTACAAAGAAAAGCTTAATATGAAATAGCTGTTTATTTTCTTGGCAGTGTTTATTTAACAGCATATGCCAGCTCTTTGCTTCCTCTCTGCAGATACAGTGCCTTGGACTAGCATGAATTATATTCTATATAGCCATATATAGCCCCATTCTACTAAACTGACCACACTTCTCAGAGCAGCAAAGAACTGTTCTAAGGCACAGTGTATGGTTTTACTAGAATTAGATGCTTAAAAATGATTTTCTCTCATCTGGTTACTGTTTTGCATAAATTTATGTTAAGAGCTGCTACATATAGAATTTTTCCAATTTATCATTTGTGTTATTGAGTATGTTGTAGATATGGTAATTTGGTGATACCAGAATAAACAAAACACATGCAAATGAAATAAGTTAATAGAATAAAAAT
>JANHGL010006989.1:62557-73346 GCA_024611195.1 Ceyx melanurus
ATATTATTTATCAATAGTAATAAAATAAGTATACCACATAAGAGACTCTACCAGTGGTTAAACTTTTGAAGTAGGTTGTGAGAGAGCTAGATATACTTTGTGGTTATGCTTCAAACTCCTCAGGAGTCTTCAGAACATGCCTTTGTGTGTTCTTTATCTTCTAGGAGCATATAAAAGTCAGATGCATCCTCTAAACCAGTCATATTTGCTCCCTGACACATTGATCTCACTTGAAGGAAACTGTCCAACCATGCTGGATTTTTTGAAGTGCCTCCATCTTTCTTTTGACATCAGAATATTCACAGTGAATTTGTGTATGATGCTTGATTTTCCACTCAGAGTTCCTGTTAACTAAATCAATCTTTTCAGCTCCTTTTTTTGTCATTATTGATTTTCAGTGATTTGGCTGAGGTGCTAAGGTAATAGACTCATAAGGACTATTTAATTAAAAAAAAACAACCCCAAAACCCAAAACATTTCACATTGTGTCACCGTTTGACTCTCCCAACAGGGCAGTGAGGTTCTGGCTCTGATGAAGAGTCAGTAAATTTTACTCTGGAATTCCAGTACCATAATGTGACCAGAGTGTTCCTCTTCTCACTCCCAGTTTAAGGTTCTGTTTGTTAAAAGAGTTTTAGGTGACTTGGTTAAGGGTCGAATTAGATTTTTTTTTGTCTGTTCTATGGGGAAGTGAACTTCTAGAAACAATTTCCAAAAATATCCTGGATACTCTGAAGCAGAACTCCACAGATAAAGCAGCCTGGAAGGGTCATTACTGCATCTGCTTCTATTTACGAAGTTACTACATCAATAACTAGTACAAATGTGATTTTCTTATAAATAAACCCCTCTGAAAGCACAATGTATTCTAAGTTTGTTTTTAAAAGGTATTGAGTAGCAGATGTTAATACTGTATTTCACCAAGGTGCTGAGGAATATCAGGCACACTCTTGTCAGAGCAGAGTTTATCAGAGCAGCAGTGGATGTTCTCATGGCTATACATGAAAAAGCATTCTAGAAACAAGATGTGGACTACCCTGACATGGGTAATCAGGGAAAGGGCACTGGCCACATTTGCTGCTTTTTGGCTGCACAACATATTGCACATTTGTCAGGAAAGAGCTTTGCAAGATCATAGAATCATTAAAGTTAGACAAGAGCTTTAAGATTATCAAGTCCAACCATTAACCCTACTCTACCAAGATATATCCCCAAGCAGATGCTGCCCCTCGTGTGAAGGCCAGATGATAAACTACAGATACATGTTTTTGCAGGATTCCCCAGTTATCCTGCAGCTTGGAGTAGTCATCAAAGGTAATTCCCAAACAATCCTTGACAGAAGCTGCTGCTGATGGATAAACTTTTTTTTTTTTTACACTTTGGTGCAGTAAAACAAATCTGTAGAAGCCAAGAAGCCATCAGTTTTCTGGAGACCAGATTTTAGAGGAGGCAACTGCAAAACAGTGGCATGTCACAGGGAGTGCCTGTTTTGCCTTTAAGACTAGCTGGCTGATGGCAAGTTGATGATGATCACTCAACTCTGTCAATACTTAGGAGCCTTTTCCCATATTGGACAGTGTAAATTTTTATAGCAAATTTTGTTACCTTCACCTGCACTCATGAAAATATCTTCTGCCAAGTGCCTCGTTTTAACTGGTGGTATATCTGGAAACCAGAATGATTTAGATGACGGAAATTCCAACTAGTTAAGATATTATAATTCACCTGTTTTGGGTTTCATAGTTAGTGTTGAGTTCTAATCCCATATTTATCATCAGAAGCAATGGACTGGAAGCAGTGGAACTGTGGTAGCATAAAAGCTGAGTAAGTGGGACCAGGATATTTGGATTTACCCTGAGGATTGTGACTTCCCAGTCCTATGGCTCTTAGGGGAAAAGCTTTCTGCCAGTTTATATGAGGAATCCCACCCAAACCCCCAGTAGCTGTTCATGACTGAAACATACAAAATAAGTAATCTTAGAGTATGGCTGGTTCTGGAAGAGACAGTGATGCACATTGCTAATCTGAAGCATCTCTGTTGGCTGGGATGCAGAAAAAGACCACGTGCTGCGTTCTCCTTTACTGCAAGGCATGGTGATCTGGAAACACAACAGGACCAAGAAGTGAGTGCAGCAATTTCCTATTTAAGACTGTATAGATGTACTCCTTTTATTTGTTGTGATGTGTAATTTTCACTGTCGACAGTACAATAGAGGGATTACAGTCCCAGTCCCTACAGTCCTAGAGAGCAGCCAGAAGAGAGTAACAAAGTGCTGTATGGAACTGGGGTTGTGACTACAGGATCTAGTGTCAAATACTGCACCACAGCTTGGTGCCCTAATGCTTCATTGAGAAACCAAGATGCTTTTTTCTTCTAGTGTCCTCATGTGTCTTGTGTGATCAAGGATATGGACAGATTAGAAAAACAAAGCCTAGTGATGTTCTCTGTTTACAAAGCTCTTGCTGTTACGCTGGTAAGGAGTGAGAGTCACCTATCAATGAAGAGAACTCAGAACAGATTTCTTAGCATTAGTGCTCGAGGCATTAATGCAGGATGATCTACTGATGGGATGAACCTGCAAATCCACAGAGTAACCTTCTCTTGGCATGACAACATGCACTCAGGCATATGGTTGTGATGGTATTTGTTAGGAAGATTGTATTTTAGAAGAGGCAGCTACAGAAGGAAGAATGATTGAAATGGTTTTGAAATTGCAGCAAGTATGAAGCAGAATGTATCACACATTTCCCTTATAATGGTGTGGGTATATAGGCTATGCATAGATATAAAGGTCTCCCAGCATCCTCTTATTACAAGCAAAGTAACTTAAAAGGCCTTGAGGGCATACCAAGATGATCTCTGTGCACGTATCACCTGTTCTCATAAGCTGCCAATTCTTCCTTTTCAGTGGCTGTCTCCCCAGCAGGGACAGGGGCTGATGACAGCAGTGGTGTTAGTCCCTTGCAAGAGGAAAGGAAATGGGCACACCAAAAAGACTGCTGTGGTCCTGCACCCAGGAATTCCTAACCCCTTCTGTTGGCTGCACTCTAACATGTCACATTACTGCTGCAAGACATGCCTACGTAAGTGCCAAGATTTCCCACTGTCTACAGGAGACTGATCAAAATAACTCTTAAGGAGTTAAAAATTATGGATGAAACAAAGAGGACGTAGACATTTGGAATGAAAACCCACCACCCTTTTCCTTTTAGAATATTGGTGTTCAGTTTAGACATAAGGAAGAATTTTTTTATAATGAGGGTGGTGAAACACTGGAACAGGTTGCCCAGAGACTACAGATGTTCAAGATCAGGTTGGACAGGGCTCTGAAGAACCTGCTCTAGTTGAAGATGTCTGTTCATTGCTGGAGGATTGGACTAGATGAGCTTTAAATGTCATTTCCACACCAAATGATTCTATGATTCTATACTCATATATATTTCTGAAATTTCTATTTTATATATATATATATACACACTATATACTTTTGAATATTCTATACTCATATATAATTTTGAAACTGAACACAAGATACTCTCAAACTGGCTCATCATAAAGCAGTTTTTTGGTAACACTTCATACAGTTTGCCTCATAAATGAGCTTTTTACAGCAAAAGGCTAGAAAAAACACAGGTGATATTGAAAAAAGCACAAACACTGAAGATTTAGACATTCTTAGCTCAGCATATTTAATTTCAGTATTACAGTGTGGTCTGCAACACTACCATCCAGGTGTAGGGAACCTACAGAGAGCATGAAATAAGGTGTAGAACTCAAATATATTCCCAGAGTAACCATAATGCAGATTAAACAATGGTATGGAATTAAAAACTTCTGTCATCCATAAAACCCCTCAGCTTTAACTACCAGAAACTACTTACCCTCCCATAAAGATGTTCACTGAACTCTCCAGATGTTTGGTTGGTTTTTTTTTGTATTACATGAACAAGACAGAATAATCTTGTATGGAAGAGAGTTTTATATCTAAAATTAAACTGCTGTTGGCAAAGATTTGTAAACACTAAATTAAGAGGCAATTTCCTGAGTGCACTGTTGTATTAAATCTTGTAAAAAGAGTGTTGTATGCAGGCATTTATTCCCAGCTGAGGGAGTAAAATACATATGTTTGAATTATCAGAAAAAAATAAACTGCCATTTCAACAACTTTAATTTAGGTATCTAATTAGTTTGTCCTCATATTTTTTAAGTGAGGAAAACCCTCTAATTGAGCATGAATATGGAATTATTGTTTGGGAAAGGTCAAATTGTCGTGATTTTTTTTTTCTAGTGGATTTGCATTAATAAGCAGGCCCAGAAGGTTATACATTAAGAAGGCCTGGCATTTCATTTCATTCATGAGCTAAACAATACTGACATTTCCTATTGGCAATGGGCAAATTTTCCAAGTCCATTGACAGATATTGTTCTGTATATTAAAATTACCATATTACGATGTATATGCATATATTTTTATACATGTTAGCTGAAGAAAATAACTAATGAAGTAAAAAGTGTGCAATTGAGGTATTGGTCCATAATGCAGGGTAAGAATCTCCTTACAGGCAGCTCTGCTGATAAAAATACAAGATGGACTGGTACAGCAAACAGCTGGATTCAAATTGGTATTTTGTTGGTGATTGAAATGCCACAAAATCCCTGGATGCAGGACTGTTGTATACAGGAAAATCGATGAAGTGCCAAATTTGTGTTTGAGCTATTTGATTTTTATCTAGGGCACAAGTAAGATCAGGATTAAGAGAATTAAGAGAAGAGGATCATTAACCTAATAAGTCACAACAAATGTCTCGCAGCACATAAATACTGATTAAGTTTGCCTTTTTAACTCTAAGGCCAAACCAGAAGAAACAGAATGATCTCTGGCTGTCATTCTATCTCTATGAACTGCCCAGAAGCCAGGTCTGGTGTCCAGTGTAAGCAACAGATCTGCACTGATTTCAGCAGGAGCCCCATTTCAGCAGGAGCAAACTCTACCTCTTCACCATCTCCACTCCTAAAAATTCTTGAATCTCTTAACTTGGTGCCTCTTTAGCACCATTGCTGAAACTCTTTGAGTAGTCCAGTTTCTCACAGAGAACCCTGATAGCTGCAGGTCCAGCCCCAGTACCATGTAGTGCTGTAACTTCAGTTTATAATGAACATTTCTATAGTTTGTAGCTGTGCTTCGCCATGTTCTCACCAACAAAGATGCAAACAGATGTCATTCTGCTATGATGTCACAAGAGGAACATTTTGTACCTCAATAAAATACTTAACAATAATTTCATTATTCTCAGTAAAATTCAGTTCATTATGAACTGAATGTTTATTTTGTATTCTCATTATGAAAAAAACCTTCAAGGGGTGCTTCTTTAGCTGGATTACACACACTGGCATCTATGTGGACAACTGGACTTTCTGACTTTCACACTTAGCTGAGTAATTTGGTCAGGGCAACAGAGTCTGTATTTGATCCGGGACATGTTTGCTCCCAGAGGTATAATATGGTCCTCATCTCAGTTCAGGATCTTTACCATGAAATCCTGGTTTTGGCCATCAGTAATATCATATACTTTTGCAATGACTGAAGAAACAAGAGCAAAGTTAACTTGTTCTTTGAAGATGTGTGAGCTGAATAAGCCATTTTCTTTAGAAGCTTTAAAATAATGTAATAGGTACATTTAATACATGGGGTTTAAAAAAAAACTTTTCAGCTTCAAATTAGTCATTTAAGTACAGCAGCTGGAAATACAACAGATAAACAATTAATTGGGCAAGATTACTTTACAGACCTGTGTCTAATCCATAGCCACATACAAAGACTTAAATTTTAACAACTGCCTTTGTCATTCTCATGTTTCATCAGTTCTAGAGGATTAAGCATTATAGCAACACATAAGTACTTTTGAGAAAACAGGAATAGCTGGAGTTTCAATGATCTCCAAAGCTCTAGAGTAGCAGGGTTTGACTTCATTCTGCACTGAAGCTGTGCAATGGAAGCATCTGCAGAGCAGTCTGGAGAGTGGTCAATGGCAATCTGTTGAGCTGCCATTCCACCACAATCTGTCTGCTGACTTCACGAGCTGCTGCACCTGCTTACAGTGACTGTTCTGCCTCTAAGGCTCAGAAGAGATGCAGAAACACCCATTTGCCTTGGCACTCTTCTGACAACAGCAGAAAAAAACCCTCATTATTTCCATATTAATTCATTTAGGCAGTTAACAGCATTCACACTCATAATTAAGGAATTATGAATTTGGATGTTGAAGGGCATTCCTGTGTTTTATAAGAATATTAAACAAACGTGTATAATTAAATACCCTGTATGGAGAGTAGGTCAGTGGTAGGTTAGTTTTACCATTTACAGAACCTTTACCTGCTCTGTTACTGAGAATGCCAGATAAAGAGCTCTATAAATCAGTTTTCTGATTAAAATCCACACTAAAGAAATTATTAACCTGTTAGAATACTTTTGTGAAGGTAATTAGTAAGTACATTTACAATGAAAACGTTAAAGATGACTATTATATTATGACTGACTTATTTATTGTAAGCTATTTTGTATTGAAGTTCTGTGCTAGTTATCATGGTAAAATCATACTAAAACATATCTTAAACAAGATACCATGCTAAACTGAGAAGTCTGAACTTGATTGGTATTCATGTAAATGAATTAAATAGAGGAGCAAAACTGAACAGTGATTTTGCAAATATGAATGCACTTCTACAGAGGAACAGAATCAAAGCTGAATAACAAACATCTTGTTTAAACCAATAGCTTCAAGAGGATTAACCATTCTTATTTCCATTGTTGACTGTTCTACAATTAAATTTGAAAAAAAAAAATAATTCATGAGTTTAAAATAATGACTTTTGTGTGAAAAGAACCTAAAACTTTACAAACACCTGGAAACATAAAGAAACATTCATCTAAATGTTTAAAACAGTAATGATTTTACAGCACCTGAAATGGAGAACCTGGAATTGATTTATTTTACTTTAGAATGATTAGAAACACAATATAACAGGTTACAATACCTATCTTTCAGAATTGAAAGTACCCTCCAAATCTGTGTGACAGAAATTAAGAGGAAATTTTGGTAGGTGATGGGACCAGCAGACAGTTTTGTGATATTGAAGTTTATTAGTTTGAGAAATGGCAAAAACAAAGTAGAAGTTACATTATATAAATTCAAGTAATTTGTTGACTCAAGGACCTAAAAACAGAAAAGACAAACATGAAATTAGAAAGTTAAAAGCTGTGGCTCTTAGAATCTTGTCATCAGAAGACTAAGACTCGTAAAGAAAACACTAAATATACTTTTTTTTTTTTTTTTATCTCCATACTATATAGTCTCTTTTATGTGAAAACCATGGTATGAAAGTCATAGAATTAAGAGTATTTTGTTCTAAGCTGTTGTTCCTTGCATATAGGTTTTAGTGCCTAGTTTTGAACAGAGGTAACTCTGCTAGAGATGAGAAGAGATGTTTAACTGGGAAGATCTGCTAGGTGTACACAGTTCCATTGTCAGAACACACAGTACTTCTGGTGATTTTGATAACGACTTTGGGCCAAATGCTTCAGTGCTGACTTGGCTTGTGAAATCCATCCGTTATGGTTGGATTCTGAATCTGAGCAATTCATAACAGTCAGAGCACTATTATGAGGGAGCAGACATTTTAAAACTAAAATAAGCAATAACTACACAGTACAATAAAATGGGTTCATATAGACTTTAGCTGTATGTTTGCTTTGAGATTCCATAAGAGACCTTCATGCAACACTGGGGTGCAAAAGTTTTAAGATATATGCTGGTTTCCCAAAACAAAAATAAAAATTAAAAAAAATTAAAATATTTGGGATTGTTTTCACATAAAAAGTTTGGTACTTGGATTTCCTTTAATTTTTTTTACTGTTTTTGAGTAGTGGTGATGATACAAAGATGAAACTTTAATACTGTGAAAAAAAGAAATATTAACTGCTCATAGAACTTACGATATAATGTGAAACTAAAACAAGTAAGAAATACTAGTTAGCTGTCCATAAACTAGCCCTTTCCCTCTACATGAAAAAAAATATTAACTGTAACTAATACTAACCTTCTTACAACAGTTTAAAATGAGCTTGTCAGTAAGAGGGGAGAAAAATGAAGTACAGGAAATAAATATATTACTTGGTCTTAATGATCTAAGACAAGTTTAGGCAGGTCTTCAAGCTACATACACATTTAGGGGAAAGGACTGAAATGCATTATTGCTGCAGGATTATTCCAACTTCTTATCTCTAGAAAAATATATCAAAGCAATGGCAAGTTTTATTGAAAGGTAGAGCTTAGGAATGGAAATCCTCAAGTATGAAGATGCCATTTATGAAGAATTCTTTTTGTTTTGGTGTGTCAACAATACCCTCCTTCCACTTGACTTCAAAGCCCATCATTCCAACTGGATGGCAAAAATGACAGTTGTTCAAGGAACATTTGTCCATATATAAAAGTCTGATTGTCAAGTCAGTTATCTGTCCTTTGTACTATTCTCCTGCAAGTATTTTATTCTAGATTAATAAAAAAAAATAATTAAAAATGCATCAACTTGGAAAGAATGTAAAAGAAAAATAAACATATAAATGAAATAAAATGAACAAGACAAATTATCTTCAACCAGAACTTTTTTTTTTTTTAATTTATTTTTGTCTGTTAGTTTTAAATAGTATGACAACTTTCAAACTGAACAACAATCATCTTTAACTATTATTGGCATCAGTGTCATCTATGTGAAGTTTCTCAGGTATGGCTAAGAGAATCAAAGTTGGAAGGCCAAAGCTTCTCTGTAGAGATACAAAACTCCATCCAGAGACATGATTCAGAGCACTCAAGTTACAACTTGTCTATGACAGTCTAATGCAGGTGACATGAGTTATTCCCTAACAAGAAACTGATTAAAAAAATTCCAGGCTGAGTTTGGGTGGACTTTCTTACTCTGGAAGGACACTGAATCCTCCAAAGAGAGGACTGTAATGATTATAGAAAAAAAAAGTATCATTTGATTATAACACTTTATTTGTTTCAGCCAGCATTTCTAGCATCACCAAGGATGGTCTTAATGAGTGAGAGGAATGTATTATTTAGGCCATGCTAGACTCAGCAGTGCCACTTTACCTGATACTTTTTCTAACTGGACTACATTATATAAAATTCATTAGTTTAATTCATTTATGACCTGATAAAGGGCAATCTTACATCCCCAGCCCTAAAGACTGCATTATTTGTTTTTAAATATTTTTCTTATTTTACTACTGCATGGGTTACAGGTTTTAAAATAATTTTATTCGGGACATTTATATATTAAAGTTATTTATGATACTGGCTCTTCAAATTGTGATCATATTTCTACCATTTAATATTCCTTTTTATTAGAGGAGTAGAACTACTGTAATGATGTCTGAAGACTGTAAACTTCTTCAAATAAATTTTTAGCCCTTTAGCTCTATAGAAAGTTCATTTTCTGGAACAAAGTGTAGCAACAGCTACATATCCCTTCTGGAGGGATTGCTCCTTGGTGTAGAGTAACAAAGATGAATTATGGGTGGGTTGTAGACTTCCCAGATTTTCAGTGTTACCATGTATTAAGTTGTTCTTTCTGATTCTCCTCTGAGTCTCTATAGCCTTTGTGGCTGCTCCTGTCTTACTAGGCAGAAGAACTTTCCCAGTTTCAGTTTTAGGCTTGTCCTTGCACACCGACAGAAAGATTTGGTTTTAAACCATAGGGATCTGACACTGAAATGTATGACAGCCTGTATTCCATATGTTACATCTCACTTCTGGTGGATAAGTGTAAAATCAGTGAATGAAAAGCTTAAGTTTTGACTAATGCAGTGATTTTAAGTCAGTAGTGTCATGATGAATTTGAAGGGAGGGAGATGGTTATTTGGAGTCAAATAGCATGGAAGATGGAAGGGGACAGTCATCAAGGGAGTGCTAATTATGGGAGTAGTGATAGCATTTAGGAAACAGGTACTGGAGGATGGTTACCTTTGAGAGTCTAAAAGGTGTGCTATGTAAGAATTAACTGCAGGCTCAGTGGAGTTGACTAGGAACACAGCCATGACTGTGCAAGAGAGAAGCCACAAGTGTGTGTTAGGATATGAGCATCTGCTCCAGGTGTTCACACGTGGAAACAAACAGATAGCAAATGTGTGCCTGTCTGGGGAAGAGGACTGACAGGAACAAGTGTGAGTGAACCAGTGGCATAGATACCTCTTCCTGCTATCTGTAAGTAGAGCATGAAGTGTTACACTTTTTCATTATACAAGTAGCTCAGATTTGCCTGCAGATAAGCACATTTTCTTAGCAGAAATAGAAATTGTTTTCTCTACTTCACATAGTAATTTCAATGAGTCATTGGAATTACAATTTGCATATAAAATAAAGGTTCACCTGCTTTGGTTATTGTGCATTTATATTGCATATTTGGAAGGGGCATGAATAAGAAATCACATTTGAAGAAAGTAAAGCCTAACCTTAAAGTAAAACTGACCTGATATTATTGGGTAGCTTAATAATTTAAACAAGTGATATATTAAACTGGGGAAATAGATAATACTCTGTGTCTCTCATAACTTTTTGCTTATATTACTCATTCCATTATAGCATTTTTAAGTATTTTTTAAGGATGTGATGCAGATTTTCATGTTGTTCCCCATATTCAGACAAATAAGCAGCAGGATATCATAAATTTTGTTCACATGTTAATCACTTTAATATGTTTAGGACTTCATGATAGCTATATCTTGTT
>JANHGL010006989.1:73446-126449 GCA_024611195.1 Ceyx melanurus
TTCTATATATATATGTATATAAATAAAATCCACGTATGCAAGTATGCAATTCTAACAATGAACCTATTATTAACTTCTTCTTAAATCTATTGTGTCCTAATATGAAACTTTTGCATTCAAGCCTCAATTTCCAGATTACTTTTAGGCTAATCAACATTGTATATATGCTGAGAAAATGAAGTAGGTAGACCTACCTGTTCACTTCTCCAAGCTGAATTCCAATCAGACTGAAGCAGCACCTCCATGAAAAGCATTCTTTGCACGTCTGAATCAGCAAGTGACAAGTAAGACTACAGAGGAAAACTGATGGGAGAGAATGTTGAGAAAATCCTGTCAGTTTGTGATCAAAGAAAACGTAAGAAAACCAGCAAATAATGCAAGGAAACAAAGGAATTCTTACCATGTATAACCATTGATGTGAAATACTGGTGAGTATTCCTGACAGAAAGAATGGGTGAATTCCAATCCTGGGAACAGCTGGAGCAGTTCTTGCAAGAAGTAGTGGGTTTTTCTTTTCCATGGCAATGCTGGTTATGACAAATAGAAAGCTATGCTAAGCACAGATGGTGCTTAGGCAGCTATGGATGAAGCAGAGGCAGAAAAATCCCCAAATATCCAGAAAACGGATTTTCTTCTAGAGATTTCTTGGAAATAAGAGTGAGTGAGGGGTACACGACCAAATTAACTGGTGGACATGAGTAAGATATTAAAGTGACTGATCACATCAAAGCTGTGTGAACATGAGAACAATTCTGTAAATTAACGAGGCTTTTATCAATTTAACATACAGCTGTGACCACCATCTACTTACTCCTCATCATTTTTTTTTTTCTCCCTGAAAAAACTTTGTTATACACTCTGCAGAGTCTTCTTTTGCAGCTTAAGGATGATCCAGGCTGGTGAGACTGAAATGTAGTACAGCAGAATATCTGAAGGATTTTAATGCTAGATATATTTTGTCCTATGTTTCTGGAGTTCCAGAAATAACAGTTATTTCATGATGGACAGGATTTTGGGATAACCATCTACCCATATGTATAATTTATTAGCAGCTGCAATTAAAACAAACACAAATCAAAATTCTTGTTATCATTCAGGAAAGTAAATCATTATTGTTGCAGACTTCATGAACTTTTTATTTATACAGGTTTCTTTTGCATTTGTTTTACTGCTGAAATGTTCTTGGTGTTGAAATAGGAATTTATCTCATATGTTATACAAGAGGCTTCCTTTCTTGAATGTTCATACTGGTTTAGGTAGAGTCACAGGAAGAGTCCAAAGAGAACAAGGAGAAATTGAACCATACAGAAGAAATTAATTAAATCCAGAGGGGACAGAAAGATGAAGAATGAAGAGCAATACTAGAGAACACTGAACATGTATAATTTCAAACAGTACAAAAAAACCCAGGGGGTTTACACTGCTTGTAAATGAAAAATGGAAATAGCATAGATTTTGAAGGTGCTACAACAAAGAAAAACCACTTTTTGAATAGTCAAATATTTAAATCACAATTCATCCAGGATTTTCAGAACTTTTCAACAAGATGTCTGGAAATCTATACCAGGGTTTTAATGTTAATTCTATTGTGAAATCTCAAAAAAGAACTGAATTTCTTTAAACACATCTTAGGATCTGCCTCGTAGTTCTGGGCTGCTTTAAGGGGTGTAGTAACTCCCGTCACTCTTTGGCCAGCACAGCTGTCTAATGCTCACCGGGCTGCTCTTTAATGCCCATGGACAGCAACAGAATGAGCATAGCACCATCTGAAAGAAGCTTCACACCTGCTTCTGGCTCATTCGTCCCAAAGGCTGCTCAAACCTGACATGGGCTCATGCCACATGTCTTAACAGGACAATTCTCATTAACTCTGTGACCCTCACTTTTATTTTTTTACTCTCCCTAGAAGTTGTATGCAGAACTCTCTGTATGTTTGTGTGTGTGAGGCTGAGGCTGATTATCTTTTGTGGAGATGTGAAAGAATTTTTATTGCTTTGCTCCATGACCTCAGGTAGGCACAATTAAAGTAGTTGGCATATGTTGTAGACATTCAATGTGCATGAGTCTGTAGCTATGTTCAGTGTGTAGCTGCACATATATGACAATGAATGAAATAAAGTCCATCTGTGAAACACACAGCTGATGGGGATAAATAAAAGAATCTCAGACTATGTTAATTCTGGTGGCCAGCTTGTTCTTTCAGGGTTAAGAAGAGTGAATTTGAAGTTCTAAACGTGATAAAGGAAATTTGTTTCATCTTCTGGAATACAGGGGTAACAAGATGTCTGGAAATTAATGTAATAGAATTGCAGGCAACTGTTTAGACTCTAATCTTCTGTCCAAACTCACACAGACCTATGTGGTTCCTGCTGTTTCACACCAGCAACAGTTAAAAGTAGGGTTATTAAAAAAAAAAATTACTATGAAGCACAAATATGAAATGCAGCCAGGTACAAAGTGTGAAAAATTATAAAAATTCTGTACCTGCTGGTGAGGGATTCTGCTTGCCAGAATGTTGTATTGCCTCTGACTGAGATGGAGTTAATTTTCCCCATGGCAGCCCTCCCAGTGCTGTGCTTTTCACTGAGCTGGAAAGGTGCAGATAACACACCCGTGTTGTGGCTGCTGCTGGGCAGGGCTTGCCCAGCACCAAGGCTGGTGTTCCAACATTCCCCCACAGTGGGATGGGGTGGACAAGATCTTGGGAGGGAACATGACTGGGACAGCTGACCCGAACTGACCAAAAGGATATTCCATTACATTTGATATCAGCTCAATAATAGAAGCTAGGAAAAGGAGGGGGGAGGATCTGCTTGTCCTCTGGAGCAAGCACTACACATTTGGAGCCCTGCTTCCTGGAAAGGGGCCATACATTGCCTGATGATGGGAAGTAGAGAATAAATCTTTGCTTGCTTTTGCTGTGTGGCCTTGCTTTGCTTTTCCATTAAACTGCTTTTGTCTTAAGCCATGAGTTTCATCTTATTTTCTTCTACCTGGTCTAGCTGAGAGGAGGTGTGTGTGGGGGGGATGGGAGTGACAGAGTGGCTTGATGAGCACCTGGCATCTACACATATTAAAATCAGTATCACTGACATGGTTGACTTTAATAAAACCTCTGTTATAAACGTTTATAAATCCTGAATTTCCAGATCTAATTCTATCAATTCCTATGAAATGTGCAACATCTAGGGAAATGAAAGAATACAGGCAATGCTGTACAAAAGACTGCCAGAAAGAAAGAGGAAAAATAGAGAGAAAAAGTTTTGAAGAGTATATACTATTAGCTCTTAAGAACTCAGTAAATAGACTTCCATATCTCTCTTCTGTTAAGCATGCAGTATGTTTTTTGTACTGTAGGAATTTAAGCAAATAGAATAACTACAGCTGTGTGACATTGCTAACATGGCATCTCTTCTTTTTAGACAGGGAACAATTATTTTTCCTGCTGCTCAGTTGTTGAGATAATGATGATAATGATGACATTCTTGCATTTTAGTGCTTGTTTTAGACATATCTCCTGTTCAATGGGGAGGAGCAAGATAGTGGGCCTGATTTTGGGCCTTTTTTTTACAGCTCTAGACAGTTTGTTGTGTTTTGCAGATTAATTGGTTCCAACCCAATAATGCAACAATTTCTTAAAGTAGTGTTTAAAGGGTCAGTTACTAGGTGCTTACAGGATCAAACCTGCATTTAAGGAAGACCCACATCTCTTTAGGCAAACCATTCCATGCTCTGTGGGAATAATAACTTTAGCAAGAAGAGAAACCTTTATGCATTTTTAAACTGAATTTCAAATCATGTGAGAAAAAAAAAATATGTTCAAGAAATGTTTGTGAGTGGTAAACTATTTATTTGTATTACCCTTCCTAAAATTTCTCTAGGTCATGATATTTTCCTGATGACTTTGAAGTTCATGAACCTATGCAATGTTTTGTCTCTGAGAATAATTTAGAAACACATCATTTTGAACAGCAGTATCATAACCTGTGTGAGAGTCAAAAGAACTGTGGTCCTACACTGTCATGGGGAAAAAAATCAAGGAAGCTTGAACCCTGGGAGCAGAGAGTGGTCCATCTCCTATATCCCTCCTCTCATTCAGTGAAAAACAGTCGGTAAAAATAAATTGCAAAAAAACCCAATAGTTACCATTTTAGACTATAAAGAAAAATGGAGCTAGTGTCTTCAGCATAAGTTGCTCTGCATTTTTGGTGAGTCACATAACCTCTGCTTCCTCTCTTCAGCCATGCAGAGTTGATAGACTACAAAGTTTTTCAGCTATTTTGCAGATTGCAATATAGAGATGAGGCTTTATGTGGTTTTGATGACATCAAATCCCTAACCCAATGAGTGAACAGAATGACAAAAGTGTATGACTATTTTCCTCCTGTGAATGTGACACTTATCAACAGTCATAATAGATGTTATTTAAAGGTATGCTGTACTGTTATGTGAAGGTATCTGTGTTTTTATCAGCACTGCAAGGCTTCTCAGCATGTGTTCGAAAACAGTTGGGTTTAATGCTTTTCATCATAAACTTTATTTTCGGGAACATTTGACAATTGCTTCTTACAAGAAGTGGTTTTCTAATCTTTAAGTCACTCTCCTAATCATAAATTATTTGCCTTTCTCTCACTTCAGAATTCTCTGTGTAAAGGAAAGTTCTTATTCAGTACATAAGCTACCAGGTGCAAAAACAGGACCATATAACGTGCTCTGCTGTCCCTGTCTGGACTTGATGGGTGTATGATCCCAAGTGGCAGATTTTCCATGCCTTTAGAATGCTAATCTTGTTATTTACTGAATCCAGAAAGAACAATACCATAGTCAATGTTCTACATGGACATTCCCACCTCTCACATTTCTCCTGTGTGATCCCAATGTGATGTGATCACCATGCAGTGGGGGTGTTTCCAACCAGCTACACAAATGTTGACCGCTTGCCTTACAGGATGTGACAGGGCAATAGGGATGGAGGTGCCTTCCTGCTGTTTCTGGATGTGCTCAGTGAGGAAGAACATCTTGAAAAGTGCTCGCTTCATTGTGCTCACTCCAAGAGCCTTGTAGAGAGTAGGGTGGGACGTGAAAAGCCAAGAACTGATCAAGGAGGGAGCTGGTAGAACAGAGACAGAGGTAGAGCCTCCTATGGGAGCAGGGGACTTCCCTGCAGCAGAAACCAAACTTACAAGTTTTGAGGGTGGAATGGGGAGTAGGAGAGGGGATGAAGAGCTGGAAGAGATGGAGGTCAACAGCAGGAACCATGGCTCTTGCTGCTTTGCCAGTGGAGGCTGCTGCCCCACACAATCCAGTCACCCATACACCATCTTTCTCCACAGTGTCTAGCATGGGTTTCCAAGCCACTGAGGGAGGTGATGGAGTCAGTAGCCCTGCTGACATCTGGCTGTTCTAGGGGAGAGCCTGATCTGCCTGCATCCTAAAGCTGAACCTACTATCTTTGTCTAAACATTTTTCATCTGCAGGGTCGACATTTCCCTGCTAACTGTGGGAAATCTGTCAAGTAGTTTTTCATTTTAAAGACTACATTATACAATCTTTTCTCCCCCCCAGACATATGCATATATATACTTTTTGATTTCTTATGTATTTTTTCTCATATATCCAGGTCTCTCTAAAAAATCCTGCTGTATGGATAACTGACTAAACAAACATGGAAAACATAAATTTTATAACTTTTTCACAGTCACCAGACCTGTAAATATATAAAGTTCTCTGAGCCATGGTACTTTTTGCTTGGAATAAATTATTTAATGATACTCTTGCTGTTATCATCGACATCTGTATGTAGGACACAAAGTAATTTACCTTCCGTGTTTTAAAGACAAAAATTTGTTGCATTAGACTGGTATTTCCTTTTTTTCTTTTTTTTCCCCTTGCACAATTATTTGCTCTGCCTTTTTGAATTTTTACCATAATGCCTTAATACCTTAGGCATTTGTTGCTGTGGGTTTTTTTGCTTTGAAGTCAGGTACATTAGGTTTTTCCCAAAGTGTGCATCAGAAATGTAAATTTTTCACCTTTGCTAGTCCAGAAAAACTTCTGTCACAACTGAAAGGAATGCTTACTGTATAATAACAACTAGATCTCTCTTACTCTCTCTTATGGATAAATATTTTTTTGTCTTACCTTGTCCAGACAGACTGTCTTGGTCAACTTCTTTGAAAGGTGGTTCTGTTATATCAATCAGTTCTTTCTTCTCCTCAGCCTCAGTATTCTCATCTCCAGCTTGCAGATCAGGTGAGGTAAAACTATCTGTAGTATAAACTGCCAGTGTGGTAAGCTGTTCCACTGGGGACCCATAGTCATCGGTGATTAAGTCATTGCTGGCAGAATCATCTGCTGGAGGAGGCAAATAAGAATCCTCTGGTTGTGGACGACTGCTAGTGCTATCCAGAGCACTGAAAGGCACTATGAAACTTTGCTGGTCAGTAGAGATATCTTCGGTGTCTGGAGGATATTTGTCCTGGAATGGTTCTCTGGAGGGTTTGGTAGGGAACATAGGTTCAGATGTAACAAAATTATTAAAGTCTTCAGGGGCACTGATCTCTCTGCTTAGCACAGTTGTAAATTCATTGATTTCTCCTGTTTGGTCCACTGTTTCTGGACTGGGGTAACCTAGTGGGAGTTCCACACCTATGGAATCCTCCTGAAAAAAAGTTTTTAAAAAGTAGCTTTCAGTATTACAATTAACTTTCTAAAAAGGCCAATAATCTTTACCTACACAAAGTAATGGGAAGTATAAAATGTTGGGCACATGCATGTGATCCTAGTCACATTGCCTGTAAGTTTAAAAAGGGTCAAAGAAAGATGACTTTCACTATCCCTGTCAGTCCCTTTCCTTCTGCAATTGAGATGTACTAGTGAACTGGTGAAACATTGTTTACTTTGTACTTAAAACTGGAAAAGGTATTTGAGTATTAATATTCACTCGTAAATGATCTAAACAGTATCTCTGTTATGGTATAACAAAAAACAAATAATCCTTACAGCATTTATAAAAGGCAGATAGTATGAGCATAGAGATATAGATATATAGTTATATAGAGAGTGATAGTATAGACCACAAGATAGTATGAGTGTCTTAACACTGTTAAATTTAATTTCTCATGGAGAAATAAATATAGCAACTGGTATTAACTCACCATGTCAGGGCCTAACAGAGGAATAGTGACCATGGTCTGGATATCATTATCAAATTCACTAGATGGCATAATAGATTCTGGAAAAAAATAAACAAATTAGAGAGAGAGTGCACAATATATATCAGTGTGAAACTATTCTCCATAAAATAAATACTTTAAAAAATCCACATCAAGAAGAAAGAGACATCATTTCCCATATACATTGGCAATTATGACAAAATCAGGAATTTATATGCAGTATTCTTTATAGTCTTTACTGTAAATGGGATAGGTCTCTGCAGAGAGCTGAACTGTGGATAAATGCTTAAAATCAGATGGACTATGAACTGCTCAATTAAATCCACATGGGCTATGATGACTCATTATATTGTCTTCTTTATTAAGGCTAAATTCTTTTCAGTTTTACCCACAGTCCACACCATTGTTACTCTCAGTGTTTTGGCTTTAATGCCCAGTTGCTCCCTTCACTCCCTCAGAGGAGCTCTTTAAATGTATTTGCATGCAAACTGTTTTCCTAAAATGGATTATTAATAATAACTAGCAGGAAATTGTTGACTAAAAGAATAATTATTAAAATGTTCTATGTCTATTATTTTTTTTTCCTTAGGACTTAATCCGGTCTATTAAAATATGACATTTTATTCTTATAGAATAAAAGTATTAGTATTAGCTCATCTAAATATGTGTTTTGGCTTTTTATGTTTTGTTCTGATTTGTTGGGGTTTTTTTTCAAAAAAAATGCTGCTCTCAAAAATCTAACAGCTAAAATTTGGTGTGAGATTTGAGATTTTTTGGTAAATATATATATGAAAAAATACTTTTAATTATTTTCCATGTTTTTAACCAGCCAAATACATCAAATGAAATCAATCTTCTAGGGGAGGAGAGTAGACCTTACTGAAATTGCATCATTTTGAAAGGCCAAGGTTTGGACTTTGTGCCTGGCACCAGCCTGCCCACTGACCGTCAGTAAACTGAAGTGTTCTAAGGTCCATTGGTAGGGATTGGTCTTCGTGAAGTGCTATGGCAACCAGTTGCTGAAGGTCTGTAACTGTGAGTTTACTTCCTGATATCTCCCTCTCTTCCTTTGGAGAAAGTGGAATTTTTTCATTTTCAACTTTATTAGATCCAATAGTTGAGATGTCATCTGCTGTGCCTCTGACTTCTGAGCTGTCTCTCTCAAAGTTCACCACATATCGTGCTATAGTGCTGCTTGACCTGCAAGATAAGATGCAAAAATGCCCAGTGCAGCAAAATCAGTTACTGTCTGAGGACTGATTTTATAAATAAACAAAATTATATATCATAGCATAATATCTTATGTAAAAGTAATGCAGATATACTTTCTGATGAGACTATAATCTTCACATTACTTTTGCTATACCTGTTTTTCTTCAATGCATATTTAATAAAAATTCCAATATTAAAGAAAATTATAAACATACTCTAACATAATCCTGTGTAATCTGACTAATCCAAAAACTTTTGAACTATTAGTGTAGTTTGAAGTAATTGATTATTGGTTTAAACAGTCATAAATAATTGCTGGTGTTACTAGAAGTCCTAATAATCAATTATGCAAGCACCTATGAAAGGAGATTCAACAGTTCATTAAATTTCAGATAAGAAAGCATCCCATTACAACTGGACAATTTTTTCACAAATGCTGAATACACCTAATTAAAATAAGGAGTATGTAGTGAAATATTTATACTCCACTACGTTGCTTTTTATATCAAATAACTGTAGAGACAGGATTTTCACTCTATCTAGTATGTGTTAGGTAATTACATTTATATAACATTGCAAGAATTCAGGAAAAGCATTAGACAATTAATTCTTCCTTTCAAATGATGAGTAAAAGACAAATTCTGGGAATTGTTACAGATTATTTCCTCACAGCACTTTTAATAACAAAACCAGACTGTAGCTGTTTGTATTACCTAGCAAAACTCCCTTCACTTTATCAAGCTGGTAATTCTATCTGGCCTGATAATGGAGATAACAAATAAAATTCTACACACTTATTGAAGGTAATAATGTTTATATGGGAATACAGCTAGGAAACAGCAAATCAAAAATTAAAATTTAAATAGGAAGTTTCCTTATTTTAGCTTTCAGTATATAACTGACATCTTCAGTCATCTGAATGTGAATTTTCTTAAGTCATATAATTTTCTTTTAATCAGAGAGACCCTGATAAAATATTATTACATTAACTTTTCAGACTAAGGTAAAAGATGTACTTAAGCAAAACACAAATCAATTCACTCTGTCACATAAAGAACAGATAAGGTATATTGATATATCCATGTACATCTAATAGTCTATGAAATGATTAATCTTAATTATGAATTACAAACAAATTACCCATCTTTCTCCTTCTTCTGTCTTCATTTCATCACAGAAGGAAGGGTGTGATAAAGGATTGCAAAAGAAAGAAAAATCAAGAATGATGTATATCAGTAAATCAATCAGTTCTACATCAAAATCTTATTTTGACAATGTATTTTATCTTCTACATATTATCTATAATTTTTATCTCTGTGTGAAAATGACAGCCTACTCTCCATCAATTCACTTTTTCTTTTCCAAAGCACAGGAATATCTACGTTTTGAGTGAGGAAAGAGGAATTTTATGTTGCTAGTTTGAAATATCTGATTTCCTATGTCCCACTACATAATGGTTCAATTTAATCACTGTCATTGCTAATCTATATCTTCATGGTGACAATGAACATCTGTGACAGTCATAGCTACTATTACTGTTTCCACACATGGTGCCTACTCAGATCGTAGTCACAGGGGTAACTCGACCTATTAATTACCTCTGGAAGACTTGCCTGTGTTCACCTTCTGCAATATAATGCCCTGTTGTTTTCCTTGATGAATTTGCTAGCATATCTCTGATGTTGTCCTTCCATATTGCCTTGTGGCAAATGCTGCTAATATATGTAGAAATATGGATAAGGCAGAATGGGCAGCAACACCTGTCTTTGCTAATCTAACTCCCAGGAGCTAACTACATTACTAGATGCTGGGAAGCAATCCTGTTCTTCTACATTAATGAATGTACATTCATATTTGCTCCTAAAACCAAGATACTAACCAGAAATGGATCTCAGGTCTCCTGGAGTCACAACTGACAGAATTTAGTTATTCCAAGTTGTAACTATGAGATATTACTACAGATTTTCTCTGCATGTTCTGCAGTAGCCAGCTTTTTGTTTTCTTACTTTCATTACCAAAATGTAAGCAAGTATTTTTCACTCTATTTTGCTCTTCTCGCTGGTATTTCCCCAGCAAGTCTGAAGAGACAAAAGCTCAGAATAACTGTGCTCTTTTCTAAAATTCCATTGCTGTAGGTATATTCCTCAACATGGTGTAATTATTGCTAGGACTGAATGTTCTTGATGCTGTGCCATAAGCCCACACAAATTTATGTCCTTTTTCTCTGCTTTTTATTCCCTTTCAATTGTATGGTATTTTTTTACTCCTATTAATTTGTTTTTCCGTTGATCCTTTACATAAGGTGTTCATATCTACATATCTATAGAAGCATAATATCACAGAATCACAGAATGTCTTGTGTTGGAAGAGACCTTCAAGATCACCTAGTCTAACCTTTGACCCAACACTGCAAGCTCACCACTAAACAATGTCCCAGCACCTGGTCAACACTCAGTTTTGACACCATCCCATCCACCCCACCCCCTCGCAGATCCTCTATTGAGAAAATACACTCTTGTGTATATTTATTGTAGCTTGCACTAGCTGTAAACATATAAGGAAACTAGAACTAAAACAAATGGCAAGGCAGAACATAATTTTGTTTAAAGAAATGAAATATTTTTAATTGTTGGAAACACCTATTGGAAAAGTTTTTATATGCATGACCATGTATTCTTCTGCAACCGAGGTACCTTTGCCGTGATCTGTGAAGGGCAGAAGATCTATACTCAATAAAGTAGACACTTAAATAGCTGGTGCACCTAACTTTCTTTACCTTGTCACTTAAAGTCCTTAATACTTTGTTGCTAGCAAACTATTTCAAAGGATTTATTATGTTACCCCTCGGTGAATCAAAACTACTTCTACTTAGTAATCAAAACCTAATAGTCTCACTTGGCGTGTGTTTACACTTTTCTGAGTATTATCTCTCTGTTGTTCCCAGAAAATGATTTTCTGTTTATAGCAACACACACTCCACTACTATAGAAGTCTCTTCATGTTGGAGGGAAAGAAGGAAGAGCAGAATCCTAGTAGCTAATAGAAAAATGAGTTTCATTTTTTACTTACTTAAATCCTAATACATGGATTTCTTTGAATCCTGGAAGTTTCTCAAATATTTTTTGCATCTATAGAAAAACATAAGATCATTAATTCACTTTAAGTGCTACTGATATAAAACAAACACAGATTGACAGATAGACAATATTTTTTTGTATTGCAGAGATTTATGAAACTGTCTCACTACCCTTATTGTGGTATCATCATCGCTTGCAAACATAATATTTGGTTTGTATATTCTGCATGTATTACCTGTTGATATGAAAAATGAAGTATAAAATATAGCTTTTTTTTTTAGTAATACAATTATAAAAATTGGTGATAATTCACAATTAAGAAAGTCCAATAACATGAATTAAATAGATTTCTCATTTTCAGCAGTTTTTATTCATTTAACTGTAAATTGTTAATTACTTGAAATATTGACAAAATGCAGAGAGATTTAGATTACTTGACAAACAATTTATAAATTAAACAATTGCAACTGTCTTGTACAACTGTAATAACAATATATTTTTAGTTCTAATGTGAACAACTGTAAATTACATAGTTTTGAATAAAAGAGACAGTATGAAGAATAAACAAAGCATAGAAAAAGTGAATTCTGTGTATATTTTTCAGAGTTTAGGATAAAAAATGTTTTTATCAACACCTCAGTAATTAGCTGATTTATTTTTTGCTCTTTTCTGATTGCAGCAACATTTATACAGTTAAATCAAATAATGTATTTGTGTACGTCTACTATGTCAGAGGAAAGGGGGTTTCTTTAACCACACAGTTTCACAGTTCGTTTCTGATTAACTTCTTGGTTCTGTTAAGTGCCAGGCAACACATTGTCTAAACCTTTCATCTGCAAGCAAAGTCTGTGAAGTAGAGGGAATTAGGCATTTGAAAAGAAGTGAAAAAGTTTTTTGAGTAATAAAGTCTTTTAATTCTGCATGTCACCTGAAAAGTATATGAAGTAAATGTGGTGATCTTTCCTCTTCTCTAGCTATATGATTCTCCACAAACCCAGCATACATTTAAAATCATTAATTCATTCATGAGTGGTTGTCAGAAAAGGCAGAGAATGGGCAGTCAGGCTCACAGCTTTCTCTGCATGTCTAATCTAGGCTATGTGAAGAAGTAGCAGAAGATCAGTATGTCATCATAATACCAGCTTATCAGACACTCTGTATAAACTTAGATGTCTTTTTTCATGGCAGCAAACAGAAGAGAAGATAATGTCTAGCACAGAAAATACCTTGCCATCTGCAGTGCCCTTGCCCGTCTCTTGCAGGAGGATAGGAAAGGAACTGAGGCAAACACTTAACTTTGAGCTTGGTCTGACTTAGTAAGAATGTTGTAGAAGTAGCAATTAAACTATGAGAAGATTTTAAATGTTATTCCTCTGAGCCATTTTCACTGAAAGTAAAAGAGGTTAGGGGCCTAAATCATTAGCATGCAATTTTCCTAAACCTAGGCAAATACTCTAATTTTAAAAGCCTTAAGGTTGTCTTCTGCTCATTTGCTGTTTCAGAAGAGTGCAGCTCACTCATATTGGAGAGGTCCTTGCAAATGTATTGGTTAACCTGAGGCACCTAATATGACACCAGATATACAATTTAGGTAACTGATTTTCCCTTTATGCTTATTCTCCCAGCTGCCTCTTCTTGGTGCTCTTTCTATCATAACTGATAGTTGATGCATTCTTTCAACTGTAGACACGTATGTAGCTTCCTGTTTCCTACTTTTTCCAAATGAATCTGGATTTACTGAGAAGCAAAAGAATCTGAATTTGCATGCTCTTTCTCATGTGGTTTTAAAAGTATGTTGTGGTATACAGATGTACTTCTGGACATCTGCACTGTAATGTCTGGTGTAATACTTCCCTCTTGCTGAGTCCTGGAATGAATGAGAAACTGAGCATGGGAACTGCCTCAATCTTTGCAAAGGCTTCTCTGGAATTCGCACAGGACGTCATGTAGCTGCACAAATCTAAACTGGATGAACCTGAAACAAAAATCTTCACTCTCACTCTCTAAGTGTATTTGTAAAAATGTCACATCAAGTTTGCCCTCTGCCTCCTCCATGACCTACTTTTGGAGGAAAACACACCTGATGCATTTCATGGCACTGGACTACAAATATTTTTCTCTGTATATTGCATATCAAGAACAACTCTGAAATTTTAAAATGACAGATAAAATTTTATGACAATGGAAAATAATTTAACAATTAAGGAACTTTTCATTTCTCCCTCTCCAATTAATAACTTAAAAGTCAATTGCCAGATTGCATCATGGTATATGTACTAAACAAAGTCTACAAGCAGTTCCGTTCGATGATTATACTGATAAACTCTAGTGAAGCAATTTTTTATTATCTCTGCCAACATATCCTTCTCCATTTTTCTATGCATCTCTGAAACTGAACTGGAGTGCTCATGAAACTTATTATAAGCTTTACCTAATTTTACTAAGAAAACCTTTTGGGAACCTCAAGTCATTAGCTGCTATCTATTAAACTGATAGCTGAACATTCAGTTAGTATTATTAATTGTATGAAAATGCCACAGATGTTCCAGTTCTTACAGAAAATATGCTAATGCAAAACAAAATGAGTGGAAGTCCTTTGAAGAATTGTTCAGACAACAGTAGCTAATTGCTTTTAAAATTTATATTACATTTGTTATTAGGTTTAATGTAAAAACGAAATTATGACAAAGTACTGTCCATGAATTCCTGATTAAGCTCAAATGATACTCATAAGGTTACTCTTTTCAATGGTTATCTGAGGCTCTACTGCTGACAAAGATATAGTCGAACAGATGGCCTAAATGAGGGAAAAAGCTGACTATACATAAAGAAAAAAAAGGTCTTGGGACAACAAGAATTATCTATTTCAGGTGAGGGTAGTGGATTCTAATTCTGTTTCATGATGAAGGTAGTTTCATGGTATGAATCTCAGTCAAGGTACAAAGCCAACATTTTGGCATTCATAACTTCTTACCTGTAGCTGAAATTTGGCAGCTAGCTGTTGATACTGTGGAGAGTTGGGATCACCGAGCTCAGGTGTGTACTCCTGGTCAGTGAGAGTGACACTGAATTCCACCATTTGCTCCACAGGCAGTTCTGGAACTGTATTTGTTCCCAGCTCCTGTAAAGGAAGGGGAGAAATAAAACTAAGTGATTTTCCCCCCATGTTCCAGCATTTAATAGACAGAAGGTTCCCTTTTAAGCCCATCCTCACGAGAACTTTCTAAATCATATCTTACAAAAGGTGAGGGATCTTTTCCACATCTGTTGGCTAAATTCTTCTGCCTTTGGAAACATTTCTGCTGCTGTGACCTGAGACTTGCCTTTGATAGGCATAAATGAAGGTGATGAAAAGAAGTCATTTCTTGCCTAGAGACCATTACTAAGAAGTCTTACTTCCATCATCATTAAAGTCATATAGCTTTGTTTGCTACTTCGGAGGAAAATGTGTGACATTGAAGAGGGTGACAAGCAAATGTTAAAAGTTAGTTGGTATCCTACCTTCAGAAAACCTATGGTCAACCACAGCAGTAAGACTGTCAGACTCTTTCACATTTAGACACTTGCATTTATTTTTCATGATAATAAAGTAGCATTAGCTCTACCTGTGTTACACCTTTCCCGTGAAGTTGACTTTACTGCTACTAAAAATACTCTTTCTTTGCTGTTTCTTGACCCTGAAGTTTTGGCCTACACTTTTCTTTTTGAAGCCAATTCAGCTGTAAGCTACAATGTGATGGCCACAAGGAGGAAATCTGCTATGGTTGCATTCAGAAAGATTTTCTAATTCATCCTAGATGTAAAGTTACACATTTGCTAAGTTTAAGATCATAGAATAGTTTTGGCTGGAAGAGACTTTAAGAGCTGGGTACTTAGGGACATGGTTTAGTGGTTTTTGATAGGGCTAGGAATAAAGTTGGACTTTATGATCTTGAAAGTTCAACTTTATTCCTAGCCCTATCAAAAACCACTAAACCATGTCCCTAAGTACAACACCTACCCAGCTCTTAAACACTTCCAGGGATGGTGACTCCACCACCTCTCTGGGCAGGCTACTCCAAAGCCTGATGAACCTTTCAGTAAAGAAATTCTTCCTAATATCCAGCCTGAACCTCCCCTGATTCAACTTCAGGCCATTTCCTCTTGTTTTATCACTTGTCACTACGGAGAACTGACCAGCTCCTGACTCACTACAACTTCCCTTCAGGTAGTTGTAGAGAGCAGAAGATCAGAAGGTTATCTTTTGTTCCTCATACACAAACAGAGCTTCAAATTTAAAGGTCTGGAACTCAGATACCCGAAGAGGTGATGCAAAGAGGGCACCAAGAATCTCCTGCCTTCTGCCAATCTCTGAGTCCTTCACAAACCTTGTTACTAATGTTAACGTATACATCCCTGTATTCCACTGCCAAGATATTATGCAAAAAAGTGTTTTGTTTTTTTTTTTTGTTTGGGATTTTTTCACCCCTGAATAAGACCTTTCAGCATTCTATAAAGTTTACCTGTTAAAAATATGAAGGTCTTGGAACACAAGTCTTTTTTTTTTTTTTTTTTTTTTACTGTATGTACTGCATATACAGTGCATGTTTATAGTTATTACCAATAGTTATACATTCTGTATTCTTTAAAGACTTATTTAATATTTGTACTTGCTCAAGGACAAGGTTTTTTATACCTTGTATAAGGTATAAAAAAGAACAAGAACAAGACAATTAGCAAGAAGTAACTGGCCCATAAGTGCAGTAAGCTTATCAGCCTGAATCCCACAGAGAGGTGGGGTTTCCACTTTGCTGAAGCACTTTCTACTTTTGCTGCCAGGTGGGTCGGCACAAAGCTGCCAGAGACATCTGTCCCATACATAACACCCAAGTTTTTATAGCTTCCAAGAATAAGCAGAACAAGAAATATGTGCAATTATGGTGTGTCAGGGGATAAGAGAGGAAATAAAATGTTAATAAAGAATGAATGGAACAGGAGAACACTTTCTGTATCCATTGATTCTGCGTAACTCTACTAAGTCGTTCCTTAGGTTGCCTCAGTTTTAGAGGAACATGTTTTTTGTTGTATTTACATTTATGTCTCATCAGATAAATAAAGAGCATTCTGTAATGTTCTGTCACGTAAACAAAAGATTAAGAAATATGGATTTTCTGTATATCTGCCCTATATAGGAGCCATCTCTTAGGGAGCTGGTTACAAAGGACTGAGCCTAGAAAGAATGACACCTCTAACATGGAGTAACTGGGTAAAGCAAATCTCACAGTACCTCTCAAACATCACAAACAAGCAATTTTAAAACCAGTTTTTCCTCAATTTCTACCTGCACTTTTACTCCAATATCTATGAAATGTAATACACAGTTAAGATTGTTATGTAATACACAGATAATAAGATTGTTTTCCTTTCTTATAGCCTGAGGATGTAATAATTTCAGACAGTAAAAACAGTATTTGTCTGAGATCACTCTGGTGTAATTCCTGTACTGGAGCTGAGAAGCTTGCAGAGGCATGATGGAGAATGGTGTCAATTTGCCAGGGGTGTGGTTCAGCCAGCAATTCTGCCCTCAAGCTCTTGGCAGCAACAGCACTGAGACCTCAGATTCACCCAAGTGGAGATGATGTGGCATGGGCCTCTTCCTACAGCCAGTACATGCAAACAACAAACAATCTAGGGTGGGTTTTCAAGGAGAAGCTCTAGAAAGGCAAATGTTTTAGAAATTGAAACAAAATCTCAGAGCAAAGCAGAGGAGAAATGCGAGGATCCGGCTCTCATATGAGGCTCCTCAGTAGCAGGTGCCACCCTGGGTCCACAGGAGGCTTTGGTCCAGAAGGTATTTGGAAGCCACAAACCTGTGCTGAGACCAAATCTGCCTCCCATCCACCCCCAGGTGCAGCAGCCAGGACAGGGAAGTTAACAGCCTCCCCTATCACCCTTACCCCTGCTGACTCACAGGTAACCTGTGGCAGCTGCTGTAAGCCTGTGGGGGAGGGCACCATGCTGCATGGCTGTTCTGAGGACACATCAGTGGAGATTCCCTGTTTCAAGGATGGCTGTCAGCTAGGAAAAAGGCAAGGTCTAGTCCTATCCTCTGTGTTGTAGAAGGCTCAGAAGGTATGCATTTTTACATTATTTAATTAAAAAAAAAAACCCAAGGATACAAAATGGTGCAAAATAGGCTACAGACTCCCCATTAAGACAGGCTCTGAGTAAATACTGATTGCCATATTTTTACACTCTTCACCACACACACAAAAACATCATGCACTCTTCCAGCACAGAACAAATGCTAATAAAACCTTTTAGTTCTACTAACATTAACAGAGGAGAGGTGCTTATAAACTCATGGTTTAGAAGCACCAAGTGTTTGTAAGTCTTCCCCCTCTTTTCTGCTAGCTGAGCTCAAAATGAAGAGGTGAGTGAAAATGTAGGTTAGGAAAACAGGCTGCCCTCACCTTCACAGGAGTCTTCGTGTCATTAACAATTTCGTTGAGCAGTGTGCCATTAGGTACTGGTACATATGGAGGGAGGGATGTGCCAGGTGAACCTGGGGGGGGATTAAAATAAAATCAGGCAAGAATAAGTTTGCACATCATCAATCTTCCCCTTTCTCTGTTGGTCATCTTCTCTCCGCTCACTGGAGAAGCATTCCTTATAGTGGGTGTGTTTGAGCTTGTGCTTTTGTGAAAGGTGACTTATGGTGTGGGAAAGCTGCTGCTTTTTATACAATTGATGGTCTTTTTTTCTACGTCAAAGCATTGGTAGTGCTGCACATATGTGACTGGAGGCAAAAATAGTATTGACTATGCATCAACAATTTTTTCAGCATTATTTTAAAGAACTGTATTACAAAACAGTGTTAGGTAAGTCTACTTGGAATAATCTGCTCAAACTAATGTCTTGGCATCACTGTGACTTTTTGGCTAAAGTATTTCTTAATTTTCATCAGCTTGCCTATTTTGGCTAACAAAATGCAGCAGATTACATGCTAAATGTTATTTCATATCTGAAGCTCTACTGTCTACAGGTGAAACTAGGGAAACATATGCATTTAAAGAGCATGAAACAAACCTGGGTAACAGACATCCTGTAAAGAAATAGAACAATGCTTTTTATAGATTATATTGGTAAAACATTTTCATTGTACACTGAAGTTGTCATGCTTTTATTGTATTAATTAAATTACAGCCTTCTAAGATTTGTGAATAATTAGTTTTAACAATTCCATGTAATGGGCAGATGCACAGCAAGCAGATTTGATTTTACCTGTAGAAACAGAAGGAATGTCTTCCAGCTTTTTGCCTCCTGTTTTCTCTGTGGATATTTCATCTTTCCTATTAATCAAATAGAAATTAATTATTTAATGATCAGCATGCTGTACTGGCAATGGCAAAAGTGTTAAAAAAAAAAAAGTTTAAATTCACAGATTCACAGATATTAGGGGTTAGAAGGGACCTAGAAGATCATCTAGTCCAACCCCCCTGCCTGAGCAGGATCACCTAGACCACTATGTTAAGTGTACTTCAAATGAGAGAAGTTACTTCTGGTAGTTAAACATCAATAGAACAATGGATCATATTTTATATTCAACAGTTTATATATTTTCCTTTCCTCTCCTTCAGTATTGTATGTGCTCTTACCATGAGCAGAGATACTGATTTGATATACTGCTGCATTAAGGAGCACCAATCCTGTTTCATTATTTCTCCAAGCACTCAGAGGAATGGGGTCACAGAGATTAAATCAGTGCAAAGTCTGCTTTTTCTTCCTTTGAAGTCTATGAATTGTTGACCACTGATTGAAATGGAATCAGGACTTCTTATACATTATCTAAACCAACTACTGTCTCCTTTGTTGTATATCATCCTATCAAGATAGTTCAGTGAGGGCTTTGGGCTTCTATTAATTTTAGAGCCCATGGATATCCCATGGTTCCAAGAGTGTCATATTTGGTGTGAGGAGAGAATGGGTGGACTTAGATTCCAGTTGCCAGCTTACATTGTAATATCATAAGGATGTTTCCAACTAAGGATAGCTTCAAATAATATTCCCAAATCAAGGTTATTATGAACTATAAGACTATCAAGACTATGTTTAGATCTTGATGTAACATTCATAGGTTAATGCCTATGATGTCAGCTGAAAACTCAAGAATATGGTGAGTTTGATGTACAGACGATCTGCCTTGCATCACAGGAGTTCTTTTTTATTGTTGATACTTTTTTTTTGTTTTGTTTTAAGTTTTACAGTTGTGTGATGATGAATAAATTTGTAACTGTGAGTATTGGCTTGTCTGAAAAGCAGAAGTGGTATATATATATAAGGACATTTTATAAGAGGCTGCAGTTAAGGCTATAGAATAATTTCTGCTCTAAAACAAAATTGTTATTAATTTGTAGCTTTTGGAAACATTTATTTTTTTTAGAAAATAATCTTCTAAGTAACATTTTGATATTTTTCTTCTCTGAAAGTAGGGGGTCATGAATTGTTGTTTTGAGTTACAAGAGTGTGGAAAAAAACCCCTAAAACACAGCATAAAACAAAAAGACCAGTCATAGAAAGAAATTACAGAATTCCTAAAAATTTCTATAGAAATAGATGTTATTATGGCACTGCACACAGGTGAAGTGCTTGCAAACACTGATATAAGTGAAAGCTTGTAGTATAGATAAAAGAGATGGCTTTTCTAGATAGGACTAAATTCAATATTTAATAACATAAAGGACATGAACAACCCCTAATTTACCACATCATCTGATTATCTGTGTGAAGAGAACTAAAGTATTATGCACAATGTTAAATAATTATGTTATTTGTCCTCAACCAGACATGGATCTCTTTACAGATCTCTTTACATGGCATTTCCAGAAGAGACAAAAAGTTTCTCAAAGCACACAGTAGTAAAGAGGGAATTCAACGATACATAATCATGGCTGCCTAAATTTCCAGCTAAAATGTGAGTAATTTAATAGAATTTACTTCACTTCTTGAATTGTGTCTAGAGAAAACCATACTGTTCACAAAGAAACTGAGATCTCTGAGATCAGTCACTTCACTTATTGCTTGCTGCTGCTGTTTGCACTAGATTGAGTGCAAAGACCTCCCTTTTGACTTCCAGGGGAGTTTAATTAGGGCCTACATTATTAAAAATATAGTTCAGAGAGAGAAGAAAGCTCAAAGCTCCTGTGTCATAATTAATAAAGATACCTAATACGTCTGTGATCATAAGACAGTATGACTTAGGTATGGAAAAGATTACTTGCTACATCTGAAAAATGTAAGAAAATTTAAAGGAAAAAAAAATACATTAATCAGAGAAACTGTGGACAATGATTTGTCTGGATGTACTATAGTATTTATATGTAAGGAGAGATTAATCATTGTAACTAATCTTTATATTCTCTGATTTCTGAGCATTACAAGTGTATACTTTTTTTTTTTTTCTAAGAGCTTACAGAATAAAACATCACATTAATTAACACTGTCATGAAATGAAAAAATTCAGAGGAAAGCTGAAGTGAAGACAGAGTTTTCACATTATAGTTTCATGTAGCTTCCCAGATAAACTCTTGCTAAGCTCTCTGACTTTCCTTTTGAAAATTACAGCAATTGTGGGTCATTTTTTGTCATGCTCTCGATCAACACTACCCTCAACACAAAGCTGTGGCTATGTCAGAGTTTCATGTTCACATTAGTCTAAGAAGTCACTCTGTGGTGTCTCAAAAAATGAACAGGCAACTCAGACATTTCTCCACCTTCATTACTGGCGACTCAGTTACTGGGTACTATGATATATACAGTATACACATCTCTTACAGCACACACCAAATACACAGTGCTATCTGTCTATCTCTTCACATCCACACACATCTACACATATCTTTTTCAAAAAGGGCAGTAACATCAAGTGGCAAGGTTCTACTTGTGCTACTTACCTTTCCTGGAAGGTTCTATGTTTTACTCGCTGCAAAAAGATTAAGAAAAACAGCGTTTTACTAGTGGGTGTATCCAGCCATTCAGCAGAAGCCCGTTAGCTCTTTTGCTTACTGTACTTGTATGCTTGCTTTCTAACGCATGCCCCCTCCTCTTCCTGAGCAATACTTTGCCATTATATAAGCAGTTGAGGAGGGACTCAGAATTCTCCCCAAGTTTCTAAACAAATGTCAATAATCCTTACCCGCTGGATTATTTCCAGGTGCTCTTGGGAGTTGCTGAAGTTTTTGCCAATGTCGAATATGCAGAAGGTTTCCCTCTGGCAGGCAGTAACCCAGTTCTGATATTCAGAAGTGTCAGGAATCCGATCCAGAAAAATACGAAAGGCTTCCCACACAGCTTCCTGGCAGACTGAGTAAGAAGAAAGGGGCTGGGGATGGATGCTTTGTACTAAAGAGTAAACTTGAAAGCTTTTTTAAAGTGATTTGGGATTTACACATTTTACTTTACTCAGTAAACAAATCTAGCTTCTAGGTATTTTTGGATGCTTAGGTCTTTTAGTTATTTTTGAGTTGACAGTCATCTGGCTTTAGGCTGAAGGATTAACTGTCTTTAAGGATTGCTAATTTCCCTCATGTAAAAAGTGTTTTTTTTGTTTTTTTTGGCATGACATCATCATAAATAAGGAGCAAACACAATGCACATTGCCTTCAGTAAAAAGGTACAACAACACAACAATACAACGTTGGATAATGGTTATTTTAGTGAGACCTAAGAGGGAGGTAGAGGAAAAAAAATAATCTAGCAGTCATCATACTTGAATAATCATAATTTAACGTCACAGAAAGGTTGTGTACATTAATATAATTAATTATGCATAGAACAAGCTGAACAGAGAATAGATAAGATTTTTATATTCTGTGCACATATACCAAGATATTTAAATGAAAAAAAATATAAATTTTTAAATGCAGCATGCTAAAATGGATTTATGATATTCCAAATTTTCAATGCAATTAGTAATTTCATAATCTTAAGGACATTAAGTAGCCGATACATACTTTTATGCTTCTTTAAACACCTCTGGAAAAAATGGATGACTTAGTATAAGTAAAATTCCTTTGGAAAGAGCATTATTTCCTTCCTCTCCACACAACTGTACACAGTCATTTGTTCAATGTGTCTCGGTATATAAACTGGGGGCAGTTGTCCAGGGTGGGGACAGATTGCTTCTTGGGCATCAGCCAGCAGGTTTTGAGTACTACACTGTGCATCACTTGTCTTTCTTGAGTTTTAGTTCTCTCCCTTTTTGTTATCTTATTCTTCATCTTCTTCATCATTATTACTATTTAATTTTACTTTATTTCAGTTATTAAGTTATTCTTATCTCAACCCACTAATTTTACTTGTTGGTGGGGTTTGGTGGTTTTTATTTTATTGGGGTTTTTTTTTTTTGATTTTTTTTTGTTTTGTTTATTTGTTTTCCTGACTCCCCTTCTCAGTTATATCTGTAGAAATGAGTTTTTGAGAGTCAAAGATGGCCAGGTGTGGCTACACTTCTGAGTGCACTTTTCTTAACATATTGCTGAAGTCCCCTTTTTTTTTGTAAGTTGAAACTATTTCTAAAAGATGATGGAGTATAAACTGTTCCCTCCTCCAGACAGCTACTGCCTACCTAACTAATTACATTAATAAGTCCTTGGATTTCTGTTCAGATACCAGCCCTTCCCTACACCCAAAGTATTTGAATTTCAGGTAATTCACTTTGCAAAGCCTCAAACTAAATATAAAACGAATCCTGTCTGGATCTGAGTTATGGTTCAGATCACTGAGTGGTCCAAAGAGGGCCACAGTTATTGCCCAGAGCCAACCAGGCAGCACTGTTCTGTGCAGACTTTCCTGCTGCAGAAATACCCCCTTATGAGACTATCCTCTGCAGGTTCTGTGGAGTCAGTTGTGCAGGATAACCAGCATGGCTCAGTGGGTGCTAGAGCCAATGTGTTTTGAACAGAACCAGCTCACTTTATCTCAGCTGTCACTACCTTCCCTGTCATGGGTGACTGCTTATGTCACCACTTGTTGATTCCTATAGTATTATAATCAACAAAGCAAATTGTATTTTTGACTTTGTGAAAATGCAATGTACACTCACTCAAGATGAAGGGACACGCTTCATCAAAATGTTTCAAGATAAATGCTTTTAGAGAAAGGGATTTTCAAACGTATTTGAAAAAACATTTTAACCAAAACTTGCTAGCAATTTAAAAGCTGTTGCCTTCAGCACTTTACTTTGCAAAGTTCACTACTGTGAGATGGGACATTTATTTTCAGTACTTGATACCTGCTTTGACTTAGAGTGAGATAATTATCTGCAGTATCTAAAATACTAGTGTCTCTGAAATTAGAGCAATCAGTTTCTCTAGGTATTCTCTAAACTTGCTGTAGGGATGTACTCACCTAGCTGTGTTAGGGCACCTCAATAATACCTCAGGAACGACCTGCCCTCCCAGTAGAGCAGCTGCATGTGGAGCAGATGTGGTCAGATTATTAAAAAGAACAGGCTGTCTTTTTAAGAGATTTATTCATTATGAGCTAGCAGCTAAGACTACTTCCTACCACCTTTTTTTCTCACTTAAAACTCTATTTTACTGAGCAGTAGCTGCTGAATAAAGATACATTATCTTTGTCATTATGATGGAATGTAAGTCAGTTACCAGGGTTGAGATAAACAGTACACATGACCAGCCGCAGAGGTGTCAAAGGCGATTCCATGCATGCTCCCTGTTTGACGTGAGGAACAGCTTCATGATGATTTAAGCTATGGTGAGGTCTTTCAGAGTTCATATAGGGTCACAGTAGGCTTGGGTTATCCAATAGCAACTGATCTTGTATACTTGAGCTGCTTTATGTTGTGTGCTCATTCATGAAAACATAGAACGTATATATATATGTAAAAAAAACCCCAAAAAGACAAACAGACCTGTGCAATTTTTCTTAGGAAGCAATACAATTCTCTAGAGGACAGAGGAAGGGTGGAAGTCATCTCCTAGACTTAAGGTATTGAAAAAAACCCCAGACCTAAAGTTATGTATGCAAAGTAAAATGAAGGTAATATTGTCCCACAGATAAGCACAGGCTGTAAGACTCCAGGGTGGCTACCAGATTTTCTTTTCACGAAGGCTTGTACTGTAGTTACAGCTTTGAGAACGATGCTTCCATCACCACATCTTCACATCTGCCTGGTTTTTGGGATTTTAAATTTTGTTTTGTTTTTCATGTATCACTTTCATCAGGTAAATTATGAGTTTTGTTCAACTGGAAAGGTAGAAAGTCTTGGGTTCTGATCTTTCCTTGAAGGAAATATTTGTTGAGGTTTTAACAAAGGCTGTTGTAATGGTAAATGTGCAACTATTCAAGGGAGTAGCAACATCTTTTTTTTGAAGTAGTGTACAAATAATTCAGCTGTAGTCATCTGTTCTTTTGCTTACTTTTTGGGAAATATTCCAGCTTCAGTTGAAGAACTGGATGACAGAGAATTTTGTGAGTGTAGGGAAAGAGGAGATGTAGCTTTAAACCTTCTTGCACTACAAGACTTACAGAGCTCAGTATCCCAACTGATGTCCTGCTCTCCAAAAAGATTGCAAATTATCATCACCATTTTTTAAACAAAAATGTCATATTTGCAGTTCTTTCAGTTTAGGTCAATGACACCAGCCTGTTCCACAACAGCTTGTATTTGGCTAAATCAGGACATGACCAGTGAGTTCTAGGAACTTTCAGGTTTAATTACTATTTAAGAAAGGCAATTTTATGGTCAGCCTCTTTAACACATTTCAGAATTCTGTATAATGATCATCAGGTTGGAATTCAGTCCCACTATGGATACCAAATATGTCTGTATCTATACGAGTAACTACATACACTGGTTTAGTTTGCCAATTCTGCCTATAATAAGTGGTTGCTGCAGTAACATTTTTGCAGTTCCACATCCAGGTTTCATTTCAGAGAGAACGATCTCGTTCTCCAAAGGAGAGATGAGGAGCAGCCAAATTACATTCAAGTATGTGAATGGTTGTAGAACAATATAAAAGCAAATAGATAAACAAAGTTGATTTAGATGTTGCCTTAGATACTTGCATCCCAGAAGTGCTGACTAGGTTTTAGAATTAGCTTTGGACTGTCTAGCTGCAGCACAAAAATATGCATTTTTCTAATACAAATTAGAACAGCCACAGAATGAGACACTAGGAGAGGTAGAGTGAGGAAGAGAGGAAATTTAACCAGAGGTCTATTTGTACAGTGCTCTCTAGGGACCTAAAATTGTGGTGTAATAGGCTCTCTATGGTCAAGGGAGGTAAAAAAAGGACTGCATTGGGAAAGGGCAGAAAAAACATTCTAACCTCTAAAAAAAGAAAACTCTTTGTCAGAGTTGCTGGAATTATCTCAGTGTTTACAGCATACAAACACTGCCACAGTTTTAATATAACCACACCAACATTGTGCAATGACCATTCATCGTAGTTTAATTACTTGTCTTGAGCTGGTGGGTTTAATTCTGAGTAGCAATGATGGTACCTGCTACACTTTTGAGAACAGTAGTTCAAACATAATTTGGTCTTCACATTCTGCCATGCTAGAACACTATGCAATTACACTAAGTTCATTAGTCCTTTGAGTACATTGTTTTATTCTGTTCTGGTATCTGTGTGTCTTAAACCAAGCTGATGTGCATGTAGCATTTGATTATCTGTGTAAAAATAAAGCACAAAGCAAATAGCACATACACTGCCTAGAGCTAAAGAACAAGATTCCCAAAAATTATTGCACTTCCTCAACTGAAAGCAATATGTTCTTGGAGAAAGAACACGTTACCATCATCATCTTACCTCTTAATCTATAGTAAGCTTGGTGACTGGCTAAAATCTGCTTCACTGATTCTTGTGGGCAAACTTTAACACCAGTTGAGAAGAAGGATGACCTCTTTGTTCGGTGTTTTGCCATGTCAAATATTCTTCTTATGGTTGATACTCTGGACCTCTTTGTTGTTCTTTCTGTTTTGTCTGACCCTGAGGCATCTGCAAGATGTTTGGCTTCACCACGATTTATTTTATTAGGGATTTCTGGAAAAGATAAAATAAGCATATAAGTAAACATAACATTGCGTGGGCAGTAGGTATCCAATGCAAGATCATGTCTGGAAAATAGGCATGAACCTGAGGTTTTCTCCTTATGCTACATTGGTGTCAATGACTTGACTGAATTAATGTGCTGAGGAGAAATCTCTTACAATCACATGGAGGAACTTGGATTCAAGAGACCTGATAACTAATTTCCTTATATCTCAATTTGTGACCCCCAGGACACACAGGATTTAAGTTTCAGAAGCCCTAATTCTATTTTCAAAAGCAACTTTGGGTTAGATACACAAAGTGCTTGAACTTCTTGCTACAGCATCTCATTTGTGAGTATATCACCCTGTAGGGGTGTTTGTAGGGGAGTAATAGTTTGGAGCTTGGGAAAAGTGAAGCATCTCTCTATCAGCTTACGGTGTAAAATGTTTATGTGCTAGAAGATAAGTGACAGCAGAAATAGCTGTACCCTTTAAAGATACCCTTATCTTTCCTCTGGGCTTCAAGGTATATCTTCACATCAATTCATACTCTTGAACTCATCCTAAGAACTGGCCCCTGAAACTCTTTTAAGAGCTGAATAGGTGTTTGCTTGTATTTCAGGAAATAAAGAACTGTTTCCAGTCTAGCTCTTTTACTCCCCAGTGGAGCCCTATGTCTTAACTGGTATAAACGGAAGTATTAATCACAACAGACTACAATGATGTTTCTTAGCCACTGGATGATGGGTGTTATTAATGCTTTGGCATTGTTTCTCAATAGATCTTTCATTATTCCTGGTAAAGTGGAACAGCTACAGTAGAAAAAAAAGGAAATCCATGAGTGGGAATTGAAGATCTAGGTTTAAGTTTTATTTATGGAGCTATTTAATAATGAAAAATGGAAATTCTTCTAGGGTGTCAAAATAGCCTCAAGCATAGGAACCTCCACCTTAAAAGGCAAACAAAAATTCAGGACTAATTTTGTTCCAGTTTCTAAATATCTGTGATACAGTATTACATGACATACCAACTAAATGTATAAATTTATAAACGTTCATAACAAAAATAGGTATAAGATACACAATTAAATGAGCTGAAATATGGGATTTTTCAGGATCATGTGGCAGGAACAATGATTTATCTTTTAGATTGTCTTCCAAAATTTTGCATCCATAGTAATAGAGATGTTAATTTGGAAATACTTTTGTTTTGAGTGCATTTTCATGCATTCGATGCAGTCATTACAGATTAAAAATAAAGATAATTGTAAACAGAATAAAAGACAATTTAAAAGAACTGTTTTGAAAAAAAAAAAAAAAGTAAAATTTGTAGATAATTGGAAAACTAGGTGAAAGTGTATGAAAGACAGGGTATGTTTGTACCTGAATGCTGACTAACCAACTAGAAAAGTTCTTTGAAGAATGGTTAAAAAACTTGTAAAAGAAGAATAAGAGTAGTAGCGTTCAAAAGGAAAAACAAGTTTAGTGAAATACTATAAACAAGAGTAAAAAATTACCGTTTTACTTAATAAAGAAGTGTTGTACTGCATATAACAACACTAATTGCTAATTATCATGTTCTCAGACAAATCAAGAGAAAGTAAGGAAGGTAAAACCACATTACCTTAGCAATTTGGAACTGTGTTAATTAAATGTTTAAAAACAAGTGGGTGGATAAATGATAAGAGAAAATAATTGAAAAACATACTGTTACAGGAAGAATAGTACTTGAAGTAAAGAGTGGGGAAAGTTCTGCCATATATGTCAGTATATATCTCTCAAATCAGTTTTTATTTAACTTCAGAATGAACATTCAATGCTGTTTATAAATCATAATAATGCCTTGTATAATATGAAGCAGATGATACTCTGATACAGAAAAAAGTCAACTGCTTGATTGATGATGAATATAGTATGAAAGATAGGAAGTTATACAATGAAGGCAACAGGGGATACCAATTTATAAAGCATGCTAGAGGCAGAAATCTTTAAGCCTACAGATGTCTAACTGTTGCAAGGTAATTTAAAATGATGATGCAGCCATATAGTACTTGTCATTAAATGAAATAGAAGTAATTTTTCCATAGTAATATCAGATCATGAAGCACAAATTGCATAAAAGGAATTTCCCCCATTAAAACATATCTCTGGGTCCATCAGAAGCAACAAGAGGTCGAACACCAGATCAGTGAGACACTGAATTATTTGAATGATAAATGGGGTGAAAGGGGAAGATCCAGTGCCATTGAAATCTCACAGCAGACCCCTGAAATCCTGTAGAAGAAAATACCACAACTCTATATGGGGAGTAGCCAGTTGCAAGTCTATTACCTTTTAGAGGGTTTATTAACTGTGATAAATCAGCTGACCAACTGGGTCAGCTCTGATAATTTTTGTATGGAGCAGAGGCCCTCCTTCAGTCTTTTTCTTTTTTTTTTTTTTTTTTCTTCAAAGAATCCCAGAATGTTAGGGGTTGGAAGGGACTTTGAAAGATCATCTAGTCCAACCCCCGTGTCAGCGCAGGATCACCTAGGTCGAGTCACACAGGAATGTGTCCAGGTGGATTTGAATGCCTCCAGAGCAGGAGACTCCACAACCTCCCTGGGCAGCCCCTGCCAGGCTCTGCCACCCTCACTGGGAAAAAGTTTCTTATTATGTTTACATGGAACCTCCTATGTTCCAGCTTGCACCCATTGCCCCTTGTCCAATCATTGGATTGATAGCTCATGGTCATCCTGTTGTCCACTAGGACCCCCAGGTCCCTTTTCCTTACCCAGCTCTCCAACAGGACAGTCCCCAAACTGTACTGGTATCTGGGGTCATTCTTTCCCAGATCAAGCACTCTACACTTGCCCTTGTTATATTTCATTAATTTTTTCCCCACTCAACTCTCCAGCCTGTCCAGGTCTCACTGGACAGCAAGCTCAGCCTTCCAGTGTGTCAGTCACTCCTCTCAGGAGGAGTAAATCCCCAGGATTTACCCCTACGTCATTAACTTGAATTCAGAATCATACCATTTGTGAGACAGACAAAGGAGATTCCTCTCATATTGCAATGATTTGGAACTGTCTGTGTCAAGGTCACTATTTGGGCTTTTCAGTCTGATAAAATTACCACACATTATATGCCTCCGGTTACCTTTGATCTGGTATTCAAGGTGCATATACATTTTTATCTTTTCATTCTTTCCCTTCAATTTCCACATTTTCTTTTCTCCTCTCTCATGAGAGAGATTTGTTGCTTAAGTATGTTAATTATAATAGCTTTAATTTTACTTGAATCTTGTGGTTAGTAAATTTCCCTTACTAGTGCAACCAGATCTTTAAATCACCTTTTTACAAAACTTAAGCAAAATTTTAATTGGAGAAAGCATCAGTCCATCAGCATCAGTAATCAGATAAACAGGAGTGGTATAAATTTTACAGGGTACAGATGTGACCATGTAAAAAAATCTGAATAATACTAGGTCTTTTTCTTAAAACAAGTAATTTTTGTATTTTTTTTCCTTGTTCTTCTTTCTGAAACAAATCCAAGCAATTATTTACTGTTTCCTCTGCCCACTTTAACTTTCTTTTATTTAACTCTGTTGCTTCACAAAGGTGACTGTCTCATTTTTACCTTTATAGCTGTGTCTGATAGTTCTAGGGCAAAAGGACAGATAACTGTCAAGTCTAGTAACATTTTACTGCATTTATTCTCCATGGTGCCTTAAAGAAAGATGTGACTCTCCTTCTTTAGTCTCACGTGAAAGAATCAGCTTTATTGTGCCCATTTTCCAGACATCATACTTGAGTGAAAAAAAAATAAAGTAGTTTTATGAAGTCCAGAGTGACTTCCAGCCACTATTAAAATTTGGAGTTCCGGACCTCTAATCCTGAATTTAGAGATAAAATACTTTAGATATAACAAAATATTTTCAAATAAGCAAGCTTATTTGTATGAGACTGAATCATAGTGTTTTCATGTCCATACATGTGTCTCAATCGCGTAATACTTCAGGTTTTGTTTCCAGGCAGACAAATGGCAATGGGAGCAAGTTGGAGCACAAGAGGTTTAGGGGAAACACAAGGAAAAATTTTTTCCCAGTGAGGGTGCCAGAACCTGGCAGGGGCTGCCCAGGGAGGTTGTGGAGTCTCCTGCTCTGGAGACACTTAAGACCCGCCTGGATTTGTTCCTGGGTGACTTGGTCTAGGTGCCCCTGCTCTGGCAGGGGGGTTGGACTGGATGATCTTCTAGGTCCCTTCCAACCCCTGACACTCTGTGATTCTGTGATTGTGTGAAATGGTGTTCATTTCTCAATCCAGAAATCTGAAATCTTGGGGATTAGGCCAGGCCTCTCCCCTATGTTTCTTGAGACCTGTGTTATCAAATTTATACACTTACTGAAGAAACAAGGCAGGAGAAATAGATTTCAAAGCTGAGACTTCCTATGTGTTTTTAATTATCTGAATGATGAATAAGGGTAAGTACATCATTATTTAACAGGATTCTAAAAGAGAAGAGTGAGAAGCCATTCATACAGATGGCCAGCATACTTTTTTTTTTTTTTTAATTTACTTTTATAAACACAGGAGCAAGAAACTTGTATTCATACACTACAAGTGTAGTGGATGCTTTTCTACATAGTTTTATTAATTTCTAGCTGTTAATAGTTTCAGTCTGGGGAGTCCTCCAATTTTGGTGTGTTTTTTCGTTTTTTTTGTTTGTTTGTTTGTTTTTCCAGCAATGTAGGCAATCCCTGTGTATGAACATTTACCTACAGCATTAACTTGGAAGTGAACTTTTAGTTTTGTTTGATCTCAGAAAATTAAGATGTCACTATAAATAGAAGGAAGAATTTAAAATAAGTTAACTAAAGTTTTTGTCAGCAAAAGGTTACATTAGTACATAACTGTTGAAATCTGAACAATTTATCATTAAAATCCTTAGAAGGTTTGAAATGTATGAAAAAGCAATTGAGTTTAAAAATAAGTCTGAAAACAATAAAATAATTATTAATTAAATAATTACAATACAGTACAATAAAATAATTATTAATTAAAAGACAAGGCTTATTTAAAGATAGCTGCTTCAATAGGATATGGAAAACTTTCAAAAAGGGTTAGGTTACTTCAACAAAGATCCCATAAATGTGGTATTGTGATCCAATCAAATTTATGTTGGTGGTGATAATTCAAACAGTAACAAAAGCATGGCTGTCTAGTCATGGAAAGTTGACCTTGACATCTATGAATAGGTTGATCAACATAAACAACAGATGGGAAATAGAAAGTGCAAAAAGAAGTAACATCCTGGAGTCTTCACTTAGAAGCAGTCTCCTTCTGTCATGGAATAGTGAGGACCCCAGATTGTAATAGCACTTGACAGTACCAGGAAGGGTGCCCATGACGTGTTCTCTCCTTTTTGTTGTTGTTATTGTTGTTTCTATTTATGTGTTTATTTATTTATTTAATGCCATATTGCCTCACTCCCAGTTGCATGGGAAGGGTCTGACTGGATTGAAGGGGTTTAGATGAGCAGGGTCAGATTAAAATGTCATGGCTTTATCATCAAATGCAGCCTAGATCCTGCATATCCTAGGAGCAGCACCTATCTTCTTCTAGAGAAGCATGCAACACCTCTATATTCCCCTGCAGATGGGGAAGTAAAGGCCCTGTCCTTACACTCTTGCTGATATTTGGGGCTGCTTTGTCAGTGCTTTGCCAGACACTGTAGCTCTGACTGTACTTGTGTTTCATTTCCAAGCTTGTTTTCACAACCATGAAGGTTCACAACTTAAATAAATGATAATACAGAATCTCATATTAGAAGAAATAAAACTAATACTAATATTTAATTTGCTCAGGTCTTGTCCTTAAACACAACATTATATGTCTTGCTTGTACTTGTCTTTGGGTACAACGTATTTTTAACTATTTTTAATGCACACAGTAAAAGACCTTTGAGAGTACTTGTTGAAGGAATTAATTCCCAACTGTTGTTGCATCCTAGTGGGTAGTGAGTCTTATCTGGGAGCTAACTGGGGTATCTCAGGCACTAGTGAGAACTTAGTTTAGATCTCTTTTCTTCAGGTATAGCGCACTTAGACAGCAATATGCTGGGTAAGAATGCATTATCTGCTGCCGTGGGGATGCTGAAATATAAGGAGCTGACACTGATGCTTAGCTTCAGAAGAAAAGAAACCCTTGTCAGAGAACATAGCCCGTGTTCCTAAGAGAGAGAAAGAGGGCTAAGACATTTATATTAAAAATAATTAATTTTAATTCCTTATGAATACTGAGAATGATGAGCTTGGTAATGCATTTGTTATGTCGGCTAGTGTGAATGTTGCTCCTAAATGTCACTAAAAAGTAACATTACCTGGATATATAATTGTGGCAAAGATCTACAGGGGACAGGTCCAGGCCTCCAACTTGGAAGACACTGTGTTCAGATGTTGACTAGCAAATTTCCTGCACAAGTCCCACGAAGCTGTTGTCTACCCACCCAGCACTGCAGAACACTTCATGTACCTACTAATATCTTGTGTTATGCAAGACTCAGCATCACTGCACTTGTCAGGGAGGTCTTAGACCCTGATTGTGCATTGGGGACTTTGTACTGAAGAAAAAATACATTAGATCTTTGTTTCTTTTGCTCAGATTCAGCATGACAAAACATCACCTGTACATGTTCACAAGCAGTGCTCAAGCTCTCTATGACAAAGGAGCTCCAGACTCTTGTTTAAAGACTAAATTCTGAAATTTTCAACTTTTTGAAGATTAGTTCTTCTTTTGAGTTATGTCTGTACCAAGACATAATCCTTCTTAAAAGTTTGAAAAGGGGTGTTTTTACATAATTCCTGCTTCTTGACAGGAATGTGTGATGATGTTTCTTTAAACATTAGTGGAATATGAAGAATTTAGTTACTGTTAACATAGTAATGAAATAAGGCAATGTTCCTATGAATCCTTATGTGAAATATTCCTGATATCATTTTGTTAAAAATAGTAAATATTTGTCATGAAAAATCTACACCTCAGAACATATATGAAAATAAATTTGGATAAGAATATGATAAATTATTTTTAAATGTATGGCATAGAAATGACTAATACATGTCTAAATATTACTAAAAACCTAACATTTTTTACTACAGTGGTGTTATATTCAAAACTAGGAGATGTCATTAGATAATGGTTCTTTTACAGAACCTTTTAAATTATTCCAGATTTATATTTTTGGTGCCATATATCACTGTTATCATCAACCAGTGTGCTTTGGAATGTCAGTAAGTGTGAAGAATTGAATTTCTGTAAGTAGGTAACACTGAGAAACTAAAATAGATATGACAATCCCTCAGCTGTTCACTTCCTCCCAGATACTCACACAGATATGTGTGCTTTTCTGTGACAAGTGGAGAAGCATAGAAAGATTAGGTAATTTTAAACAAAAAGTTCATTTTTCATTTGTTTATAAGTACAAACAGGAAAACAAACTTGCCAATTCTTATTTTAAGAACGAAAATAGAAAATAATAGTGTAAAAAAAACAGATGTCTTTTTTCTTTATTTTAAGCTTTGTGTTCTTTGACCTTCCCTTTCTTTTGGCATAAATTGAGTTAACCATTTTTTTTCAAGGGCAAATTATATTAATGAAGTTCTGCAACAATTATTGCTGAATTGGAACAGCTGAGAGGAAAGGGACAAGTCAGAATGAATTAAAATGATTTCACAGAGCACAAACAAAGGCTTTCTGTCCTAAGGAATGGCTGTGTAAATAGCAGATATTTGCTGACCGAATACAAAAATAACACTAAACAGCCTTGGATGTTCTCTGGCTCCCATGTATTCTCAATATCAAGTTCTGGGATGTACACAGCATCGATGTATGGTTTAGGGGAGTTCACAGCACCTGTGCATTTTTCTAATGAGTCTGGATTTTCAGTGGGTCACTATTCAACAGTTAAAATTACTCTATTGTCTTATTTTGCATGCATATTTTTGTCATCTCAGTTCATTGCCCTCAATTCGCCTTCTCCTTGCAACAGTGACAAAGACCTGGGTTCAAGTCCTGAGGTCAGCTCCTGAATTGTGGCATTAGTCATCATCAAAGATAAACACTCTATCTCTGAAGTCTTTATTTTGGTCCCTACAGATTCTTGTTTGTTTACTGGAGAATTGGAAGTACTCTTGGACACCTTCAAGAGGCTGGAAGAAGGATTTCTTTGGCCTTGAAATAGGGACAGGGAGGAAGGACTACAAAACATTACTGAGCAAGCCCCACCTTTGTTAACACAATTTTTGTAAAATATAGATGTGAGTAAATCAGGAATTCGAATTTAAGATAGTTTTGTTCATGAGAGGAAAGTAAAATCAACTGATTAACCCCATAAATATTCAGAAATTATTAATTCTATGGTTTTTATTTTAAGATGGGAGCATTTAACATCTTAGTATCATATTTCCTTATTGAATAGCCATAAAAGCATTAAATCATGTAATATCATTAATGAGTGATTAATATAAGTATTCAGATTACTAGGAGAGACTGTGTACTTTCGAAGATATTTTCTGTAAGCTTCTGACCCAAATGCTAAGTCATAAAATAAAAGTTCTGGAAACATCCCTGCTCAAGTAAAGAAGCTTATTAACCTGTCTTAAATCTTTTGAGATCTGTGTTCATATATCTGAGATTGTCTAATTTAGAAATATTATATATGAAATGACTACATGGCAATAAAAAGTATTTCTCATGCATTCACTCTTATCACACATTCTCTATAGAACCGATAGGAATTTTTCCAATTATAATTCACATGCAAGGATAGAAAAAATATTTTTCCCCTGAAAGCCATCAAAAATGAGAAAATTCCAACACTGCTATGTAAGCAAGATGCTATATATAATTTATTATTGGCCATTGTTTCCTGAGTGTGGGTAAACATTCTATGCACCATGTCTTCTAGTATATCTCTTTGGGAGATACCATGCAGTGCTGAATTTAGCCTAAGTCTTTAATTTGAAATGCATTGTAAAGTACAATTATGATTAGATATGGGTGAAACTGTGTGACCCCACTTTTTACATTATCATTTTCTCAGTTCATAATGATAACTATGGACTGTGTTTCAAGCATGTACATATTACCTGGAATTCATTCTATCTCTTTCCATTATAGAATATGCAAATTAAGTGTAAAAGCAATGCGTTTAGTTGTAACTTTTCTTCTTCTCAAACATGAACTATCACTCACTTCCTCATTTATTTTTTTTTGTGTCAAGCTTCCAAAATATTATGAATTCTTAAATGACAGTATTTACATTTAATCAAGAAGTAAAATTAAAGAGCAGCAGAATATAAATCTAGTGTTAACTGATACATTGCTTTTCCCCAAGGATTTTTTCAGTACTGTAATTGTCCACTGGAGAAGATTTACCACATTTCAGTGAGATAAAACTATGATGTTCTTCATTGTTTAAAGAAAATCTATGCAAAGAAAAACAAGACCAAAAAAAGATAATATGTGCAAATAAAACTTTCCAAGTAGTATTGACAACAGACTGTTTCACACCATCTCTTTAACTAATATTTAAATAACATTGAGGAGACTTCTCTTTCATCATTTTACATTCTTTGCATTTAATTAACATGCCCAAGATTGACTTCAAATGGGAGGACATTGACTTGGGCAAGCATAAATCAGTTGTAATGTTGGCTTTTAATTCAATTATGTAAATATCAAAGCATAGATGGAAAAGTAAGTGAGAAAACTCAGCCAAAATTAAATGTGTTCCCCAAGGTTCTAAATATATTGAATATGGAACTGAACTGAGAAAAATCCCATCATCGTCTTTTCTGTTTTGTTTTTTTTTTTAGGTTATTTCTGAAGTAGCTTTAAAATTGCTGTCAATCTTTTAGTGTTTTTAAAAGTAACAATAATGAACTTTTGAACTAAGTACAGATTAGGTCTGTTTTTCTATTATCTTTTTTGTTGTGTTTTTTTTTTTTTGTTTTCCCAAATGATTTAACAATTATTACTACAGTAATCTGTACCAGTATTGTCATTTTTTGTATATTAAACAGTAATATTTCTTCCTCCAGAATTTATATATCTAGATGTTTTTTAAGTTGTTTCTGATAATGGCTAGTAAATACAAAGACATACTTTATTTTTAACTCAACATATGTCAGCACTTAGAAGTTATGTTCAATTATTTTAACCCTTCCATACAATTGTTTTTCAAGCATTTTTTTCATAAAAGTCTTTCAAAACTAAATGGCCTCTCTTACAGAGATTGTAAATCCTTGGAAATACACAAGAAATCTTGCAAATTTTTTCCTTTTCCAATTTTATAACAGTGTGTCAGTAACTATACTGTCTCTAGCTGAATTATCAAAGTGCCAAACATTCCAAACAAAGAATTCTGTATTGTGGAAATATCCAAATATTTCAGGTTGGTATTTTTTTTTTCAACATATGCAATGTAAATTTGTATAAGCTTTTAATATATGAACTTACCTCTTCTTCCCTGAACTTGAAGAGCAAGGCAAATGATCAAAAATATTAATCCAGTTTTCAAATGCATGCTGTCTATTGATCATTCACAGTTTTCAAAATCAGTCATGAAGGAAATAAGAATATTTAGGTCGCGTAGAAGAATTTTGCTTTCTTAAAGAACTAAAATCCCCAAATGTCTTCCTTCTTATTATTTTTTCAGGTGTCCCCAGCCTTGGAATGCATTGAATTGCAACTAGGCAACAGGTGCCAGAATGTGAGAGCTGGACAAACCCCTCCAATGCACACACGCTTCTAGCCTGGGGGACTGGAGAGGTAAGACAAGAGTGACGAAGTTTTAAGAAAAAGCAGTGTCTGTTTCTGGAATAATCTGTTTATCTGCTGCTCAGACATAATCCCTCTTACGGTCCAGCTGGAAGAGCTTTCTTCATCTTATTAACCTTCTGGAGCAGCATCTGTCAACCCCAGAAGACTTCAGCAGCACCATGATAAACAACGGAAGTCTCTTCTAGTGGCCATTGCCTTCCAGCGTTGATCCTTTGGGCATTCCAGAGGTACAGCATATGAGCAGAGATGAAATCATGGGGAGAGCTAATTGTGCTATTTCCAAACCAATGGTCAGAAAACTCAGGGAACTTCCTTTGAAGATGAAGACAGCTTTTAAGGAGAGAACATACTACACTCAGATTTTCTTCTGCATATGTCTTGGAAGCCTCTCATTTCTCACACCAAAAGGTTGAGGTTGCAATATTCCTATCAGAGCAGTGATGATGATGTTCTGTGACAATGGTAACATGATGACTCGACAGTAAATTGCAGCAGTGCTCAGGGCTGGCACAATCTGATGCCAAATTAGGAGTGGGGGAGGGAAGGGGCAGCATGGAGGGACAAGAAACGGTGGTGGGAAGTGCTCTTTCTAGCACATTACTATAACCAGGCTGAGAACTGTCAGTGAGTGAATACTTTTTAAACATCTTTGTTCCTGTTTCCCAAATAACTGTTTCAGTTACATATTTGGCATCTGTGTTTCATACTTTTTATTTTTCACATTGTTTTTTACTGTTGATTTACACCTTAAAAATCTACCTTGTGGGCATTTGCAATGGTCTGGCCCTCTAGAGATTTTAGTGCAACTCTGCTTTAACATAAGAAATGTCTAGGCTGGCAGCAAGAATCTGTAAGTACAAGTTACTTTAAGAACAACCTTCATTTGAACCCAATCAATATTCTATTTTTACCCAGGATTTAAACAATAGTAACCTCCCTCTCTTCCCTAGGGTTCCTAATTTTAACTGCTCAGACCAGCTAGTACTGACAGTGGGCTGGGACCAGACAAGATCTGCTTGCTTTTTTTAAATTTTTCACAATCTTTTTTCTGTTTTTCAATACAGGTTTTAAAGCTTTATGTATATTACATTGATTACAAGGTTACCTTGTCATCAGCAGAATGAAAAGTAAAAGATAATAAAAATTATCAGGATTTCTACTGGAGAAAATTTGAGTATTACTTAAGGATCATTCTTTAGTAGTATGGACTTTATATATCATAATCATATGGTATACCATGTAGTCATATAAGCACTACCTGTACGAACCAGGTAAGCTTTAGTATTTTATAAGCATGCTATAATTGAAAGATGAAGTTCCCTCTAATATGTTTTCTTGGTTTTAGTTGCTTCAGCTTTCAATCTGCAACAGCTGGAAGTACAGGGGATTTTTCTGGGGGTAGTGGAATTGTCTGGTTCTGGTGACATCTGAAAGTACAGGATTGAAAAAGCAAGATTATTTCCTAGTTACCAAACTCCTTATGGAATTTGGTAGAAATGTGATCCTTTAATTCCATTAGGAGTCTAATTTAAGCATCAGACTACATTTTGAAAATATGTAATGAAGATATTTACCTAATTATTATGCAGTGATTTTTCAAGGAAGCCTGAGCCAGGAATCAGAAAACCTTTATCAAAATTTTCATTTAAAAAATTGTATTTTTGAGCCCTTCACATGTTGAAGACAAACATAGTCTTTCAGATATAATGGAACAGGAACAGTCCTAGAACACTCCAGTCTTGTTTAGTGTCAAGGGATGACTTAAGGAAAATACATAGCTCCGTAGGTAAACCATAACTAATTGTTTTTAGGGCAGGAATCTGCATACTTTGAGATGATGTTTAAGTCATGAATATTTCAAGCTGTCTTCTGTTAAAGCTGTGCCTTCTATATATTTCCATTTAATTACAAAATTTTGTAACTAACCTTGATAACTGCCTCAGGGGATGCAAACAAAATTGATAAACACTCATTAAAACTACAGCAATGTTATCTGGGGACCACTTCATCTCTAAGTACCATAGTGTTTAATTATAGGTCACTGTTAATTAATCTAAAAGTGTTTCTTCTATTTGGTTTGCTGTCAACAATGGTTATATATTGTTAAAGAGGCGATTAAAAAAATTCCACTGAAATTCAGTAGTGCATTACAAATATACTAACAAGACATAGGAAGGGTAAAACCATATGCTAAAATATCCATTCAGCCACGATAAGTGTTTATAAATGCATTAAATCAGACCTGTTAATGGGCACTGGACATATCTACACTAGTACTCTATATCTACAATGGTACACTGACGTGCTGTTTAAATACAAGCAAAGCTGCTTGCAGAAAAATGACAGTTTAGGCCATCAAGGACTCCTTGAACATCAGGTTGCTCTGCATAGTGCTGAATATTAGGTACCCAATGTAGGTATGCAAATTAGGGCACCAGCCAGCTGATGTTACTCATAAAGGAAGTCAGCTTCTATGCCATCAGTGAGAATCTATGCCACCTAAGTTTGACTTCTGGATTTAATTGTCCTGAGTAATTTCTTCTACTGGTTTCTCCAACTGTTTTGAAACTTCATAATTTACATGCTGTATTTACTTGAGAGACCTGTCCCATCCTGGGTGGGTAGGGGATACTTAATTATGAAATACATTTTAAATAAGCTCAAGTCTTTCATCAGTATTCATTATTTCTATAGGATCCTGACTGGTACCTGGCAGCCAGCATGGACCAAGAACAGCTAAGAAAAACAAAAAAAAAAATATATTTTTAATCAAGAATGGTTTTTCTTCCACCTCTTTCTTTTGCATTTAAATGTAGCTTAAATATTTAACAAATTATTTTAAAAGGAATATTTCATTTTTAGATGTTCTAGTTTGCATAGCAAAGTTAGGCATTGGCAATAGTCCTCTAGTGGGTTTAAAGATTTTACCATGACACAAAATGTCTTGTCTGCTCTTTGAGCTTATCCTGTTGGGCAACATTTGTATTTTGACCTCTACTGCTTCCCAGGCACCTTGTTTTGTTTTTCTCACTGACCTAATACAATATTTATATTTAGTCAGTAACTAAAATCAAATAAAAAAGAAAAATACAGCTCATGTATTTTTCATGAAGGCCTCATGAAGGCCTCATGAAGGCCACAGACAGTGATAGCATTGGGATAATGCACTATATTTCTACTGGGGTGTCGTTGAAATAATAGTAATGCAGCAAGGCCATGGAATTGAAATTAGTTTTTGGTCTAAGTAAATGCCAGAAGTGGAGTATTAATTTGGTTTAGAATAATGCAGCAAATTTAAATACAAGAAACAGCCATTAAAAGATACCAGTGACCCAGGAGTTCAAAAGAAACTCAGAGGTTAAGGTTCTGAGCTGCTGACTGTGGTTAAATTGGCCTCTATAACAAAAGAGTCTTCAGAAAGGTTTTTATGCAAATCTGAAGTATTGTACTTCAGCAAGTCTAACTCCTGTACTGGGCAAATTGTAAAAACCATAACAAAAGAAATAATCATGGTAACAAGAATGTTCTGGCTGATACCATATCCTTGGACACCCAACAGGTTTTTTTTGGGGCGTTCTACTCTAAAATAAAGTAAGCTGTCATGGAGTAAGAAGAAAAAAACTTCTGTATTAATATCTTGTTAAATTATGAGAAATAGAAGAAAGAAATAAGCATTTCAAAGGCTAAGTGTTACCATTAGGTTTTATACTGGAAGAGGGGACAAATATTAAGGTGACAAAATTTGCTGATGATGCAGAGTTGCTCAGAATAATTTACACTAACAGTGAAAAGAAGAAGACTTGTGTCCTGCTGCTCAATGTTGATAACAAAGCTGCAGACAAAATATATCCATGGGAAAAAAAAATGCTATAATGAACAGGTAATATTTCCCTCTAAATTAGTAGCAGCCCTTGGTAAGAAGAGTTTGAAAGAATTATTTTCTGATAACAGCAGCTCAATCTTTAGCCATAAGCAAAAGGAGAAGTACAATATTAGGGGTTTATTACAAAGGAATAGAAATAATAAAATCATATCTCTTTAATGATTCTTTGGTCCCACACTAGCAATTCCTAGAAAAATAGAAAAAAAAATATTAATGGTATGGTGATGAAGATTATCAGAGGAATTAAATGATTTCTATATAAGGAAATACTATGTAGGCTGGGAGTCTTTGGCCTGAAAGAGAGATGGCAGAAAGGTTGAGGAAATTATTAAACTACTTAGCTTTTCTTGTAATATAAGAACAGGAAAATACTCAATTTAATTTTCAAGAAGCCATTGTGTACCTACTTCCTGAACTTTTTACATTTTTGGTCTCTGCAGCTTGCTGGGACAATAGATTTTCCAATGTACTTCATCATTTTATGAAAATTTGCTTCCTTCATATAAGAATAAGAAGGAATTTGAGAAATTATGAACAGTAGGTCCATCAGGGAATGCAATGCACTTGCTGTTCCAGTGACAACTTCTTGCACAAAGTCTGTTAATCACCAATTGTCAACCATTGTTAGGGCAAGCTGGGGACTGGATCACTTTTGCTTGTCTGCTCCTTCTATTATTGCCTGTCCATTTATTGACCATAAATGTAGAAAAGGTAGTAGACAACTGGGTCTTTGATCTGATTCAACTACTGTTAGGCACAGAATTGTAGCTCTTTGACTAGCCTGCCATTAAAGCTAAGTTTACCCACTAGTTACCATTACTGCTCATACTGAATGGTGCAGCAAACTTACCTGTTTTCTGATGCCTCTCTCCTCCAAAGCAAGGAGCCTGATTCTCTGTTCTTCAGATGCAGCAGACATTGTGGAATTTTAATCTGAACACAAAAATGAAGAAGGTGATCTGTTCTTTGTCTCCTTTCATGAACATAAGCCTAGACCTCTTCTGCAACTGAAAAATATCACCAAGATTCTCTGGGGTCCTTAAAAAGTTTTACTCTTTTGCTATTACTAACGCAGATATAAGTCCCAGCAACCCTTATTATTTAGAATAGAAGAAGTGTTGATACATTCACATAAGTTACAGATATATCTCTGATGACTGTTTCACCCCCCTGACCTGTATTTTCTTCTGAAACTTATTATACCGGACACTCTTAAAAGGGTTAATGTGTTTAGATGCTGCTTAGTGTGGTAAGGGTATGAATAATAAGGGTACTCTCCTTTTTCAGGAGGGGTGGGTGTTGGTTTTGTTTTCAGCAAGGGACAGGTTACAGTCAGCAGGACTCTTATGGACTTCACCATATCCTGGAATTTTCCGATGTCTGTGTGTGGTGATAACTGGTGGTGTCATCAATAAAGGTAATGGCTATGATAACAGTTCCATCAAGAATAAATACCCACATTATTTTAAATATTTTCTTAAGAATATATAGGAATATTGGAAATAGTGTAGAGTTGCATTTAACTTAGGCCTGGAAAGACTTGGAGAATCATTTAAATAATTTGAAATAACACTGATGTTATCTATATTATTTTTGCTTGTTACTTTCAGTCATAAATCTACTGTGTTTGAACTCAGAAAAATGCAGGGAAAAACCTCGTGTCAACGATGTGTTGAGGAGCAGCTTATATGTCAACTATACAGGAATTGATCTCTTATCTAACAATCCAGTTCTGGTTTTGATAGATTTTTACCTCTTTTCTATCCAGCTGACAGCATCATAGTTGTCACTGTCTATACAATGGATTCTGTGTATGTGCAGAAGCTATTTTTCCCAGTACTGTTGCAGCTGGATCCCTCCATGGAATCTCACACAGCTGGCTTCAGTGCTGTGGTTGCCACCAGTAAATGCCTTTATGGTTTATTCAGTATAGCATTGCCAGTCTGACATTGCCATTATTCAGATCATGCTTTGTTCCTCATATCCCTAGTCACTTAGACTGTTAAATAAAGTTTTATTATTATTTTACACTCTTTCCACAGGATTCCGTGCCAGTTGGGACTTACTCTGCATCTCCTAGCTATGTTTTTGGAAATGCAGCTGAGGCAGACTAAGGATATGGAAATATTTGCTCTAGTTCTCTCAAACCATGTTAATAGTTCTTGTTTGTATTGCCTAGCTCCCCTTTCTCATTTTGATATTTTGGTGTTGATAAACTTTAAGGAAAATAACAATTAAATGAGTCCCTATGCAATGTCTATTGCAAACAGAAAAAAAAATCAATACATTTTGGCTATTTTCTCTGAAGACAGGTATGCTTTTACTGTTTCCAAAACCAGTAATTATAAAGTTGTCCTCATGTTTAAAAATTGCTTTTTCAAGTAGCTTGAGAAATTGTCATTTATTATTTAGTAAGGCTGTGACCTTGCTTTTCTATGAAGATGTCAATTGCCTCTCACTTTAATTTATTTTTCTTTCTTGCAGATTTGTATTTCTGGAAGTGTTTGCAGTTTCAGTGTGTGATGCTACAAGGCCAAATGTATTATAGATGCATTATGGTGCATGCTGAATAGAACTGGGATGGTTTAGCTTTCAGAAGAGAAGACTTAGGGGGGGGAAACTTAACATTTAAAAATACCTCATGGGAGTGAAGAGGCAAAACCAGACTTCTCAGTGTTGCCCAGTGAAAGGTCAGAAGGCAATGGGCACTAACTGAAATACAAGAAATTCCATTTGAACAGACTTGTGTGATATGGCAAAAGTTCCTTTATGTGTATTGTAGGAATTGTGTTAATAGCCTGTTCAAGTTTCTATTCTTTTAATTAACATTCTTCCTCTGATCCCTAAACTAGTCTTCATCAGTTCAAGGTACACTGTACAAATGATCAATTAAAGATTACCTCTTCCCTGAAAAGAATATATAGGATTGATTAAAATATTAAGATGGGAGTGCAAAAATGTTTTCACATTGCAAACAGGATCAAGTGTAGGGAGACCTTATAGCCATGTTCCAATACCTGAAGGGAACTGGAGAGGGTCTGTTTACAAAGGCCTGTAGTGAAAGGACAAGGGGCAAGGGTTTTAAATTAGAAAGGAGTGGATTTAGATTAGAAATAAGGAAGAAGTTCATTACCACAGGAATGGTGGAGCACAGGAACAGGTTGCCCAGGGAGGTGGTTGAGGCCCCATCTCTGGAGACATTCAAGTTGGGGCTTGACAAGGCTCTGAGCAACCTGCTCTAGTTGAAGATGTCCCTGCTCTCAGAAGTTCCTTTCAAACAAGACATTTCTATGATTCTATGATTCTATGGTTAAGTTACTTTCCATTTACAACCTGCATCCTTCAGTACAGAAACTCCCTGCATAGCATTGATGGTGCATATGGATAGTGGGAAGCTGGGTCAGAAAATATGTCATACATTAATCATGTTCCTTTTCCTTCATTCCAGAATGAATACTAAATATTCAATCTTTCTATGATCTTTTGCTCCATTTGTAAAGAACAGATTCTACACCAAGTTATTATTTATGCAAGCACCATTTTTTCATTCTCTTCCCTGGTGACCATCTGGCTTCTTTTCTCTTCTCTTTTCTCCATGTTTCCATCCTCTTCATTTATATTTTCTCTCTTTTCTGACTGTCCTGTTTCATCCCTTCTCCTAATTTCATTCTGCTTCTTTCACATTTTTCTCATGTCCTTGGCCTGAAGTTGCTTTCCAGCCTACTGCAATGGGTTACTTTGAAAGCCAAGAGTGGAGTAGAGGATTGTTGTGGTGTTTATTGGTAACTCCCAAGATAAGAAGGGAGAAGCCACTTACTCTATCTTATACAATACTACCCTCCTCTGGCAGTTGCTCCCTCCTTCCCTCTGCAATTCACTTCTAGCTACAGCAATATACAGATAGCTCCTGTCTTCAAAATTCACAAGAGAATTATCATTTAGAAAGACTGAATAGCTTATCTTTTATTAGGAAAATATAAACAACAACACTGTACCTTCTTTCTATGTCTTATATTGCATTGTGTTAATATGAGGGTTTACTGAGCTCCTTTTCAGACATTAATTTCAGCTCCTCCTTCCTCATGGATACCTTCAGTTTCCCACTGTGGTGCCCAGCTTCCCCATGGCACAATACAGTGAAGGCCTTTCCTGGAGCCAAAGCAGGCTCCAGAAACAGGCCCTGTTGTCAGATAGACTTTGTGCTCTGCTCAGGGTAGATGAAAGATGTGTTACGTGACTTCCTCCTACCTCAGCCCTGAGATTATTGCAGAGTGAACCTGGGGCTACCCAGCTCTCTGATCTGGAACAGCAAAGAAGGAGATAGACACCCTCTGGAATACATCAGCTTTTTGCACCACATTGACTCAGCCAGACAAATGCTTTTGGAAGAGCCAGCTAGAGACTGATTTTGGCACAGAAGTTAAAACCCCAAAGCTTTCTGTGTAGCAGCTATGTGAGACACTGTGGGGTGGCTGAGGATCCGTATTACCCAGTCAAAGGCTGCCTCTTTGCTATGATCTCATTAGAGGCAAGACCTAGTGCCTCTGTCCTTATATGTTTAACACCACAGACATCAGACTGCTTTTTACAGGTCTGGTTGTGAATGCCTCTCCCCTGCCATGCAGCTGCCTTTTTCAAGCCCCAATCTTCCATTCTTACAGGCTCTTTGAACTCATCTTCAGTCCAGCCACTTTCTGTGGCCTCTCCTCCACTACATTGCATTACATTGTCTCTTCCATGCCTATCTTTAATATCCCGTCCTCTGTCTTTCTGTTAACTAATCCCTTACTAATTAAACTCAACCCAAAGGACAAGTAAACAAAAGTAGCTGAACAGACATGAAATTTGCAGCTGTTACTCCTCTTGCTCTGTTTGTATATTTAATCCTTCTTTCTTTTATCTGCTTGTGTATTTAGATAAGAAGCTGCTGTGGAGTATGGATGCTGTGTGTATTGTACAAGCCCCACTTTCAGAAGCACTGTGGGAACAAATATAATAAATGCTGCTATCACACTATACTTAAAGGTCATCAGAGGCTGCTGTTGCTGTGCCTTGAGGGTGCTAGTGGCAGATGTTTTATCTGAGATTTGTTTGGCATCCTGCCTCTTCAAACAGGTCCTTGCTAGTGAGACAGTCCATCTTCTCATAAGGCTGGATGGCTTTTTGGGGCTCAGATGCTTTCCTGGGTGCCAGCCTCCATGACACGGTTCCAGAAGCATTTTATAGACTAGCACTCTAAATAAACAGGTTTCATTAATGTGTCACATGAGGACATGGTCACTTGTGACACTGTGTGGCAACTCCAAGACTTCTTCAAACAGCTTGAATACTTTGGAATGAAAGAAAAGGAATCGTGTCTTTGGAGAGATGCCACTGACCTGCTTCTCCCGTTTATCACAGATGCCTCTGGTTTCAGTTGGAATGAATGACCGTTTTTGAGAACTTCTGTAACGTGTAGCAATTATTGAAGAACATCTGTGCTTACATGCAGCTAGCAGTGGAACCACAGCAGCACATGCTCACCACTGCCTGTGAAAGTGAGACATGAGAAAAACTGAGCAGCCAAGCAGTGCAAAGCTCCCTTTTTTCCTTTTTTTTCTTTTTTATTTATTTATTTTTATTTTTTTTTTGGTAGTGACTGGTTTAAAACAAGTGTGACTGTCCTTATTTGAATCACAAATCACATAAAATACCAGTTTAAGGCCTGTGGTAGCATCTGTCATGGGGATCCCATGCAGCGTTTTAGCAGCTGTCTTGTCTTCCTCTACTGTCTCCACATGGGTAAGTGTGCTCATCATATATGAAGAAGCTCCTGCCCTCTTTGGAGTTTTCTCTGAAAATAATGTGTGAACTGTCCATGAGGGCCATTTGCTTAAATGCCTTTGAAGAGTTAATCAGTTAATCAGTCAAATGACCTTCCTTTGTAGGAATCTTGTGTATAGGGTTTACCCTAGGCAAGTGACAAGCATGTAATTGACAAGAAGAATGAGATGAAAGCAAAATTCTGTCCTGCTTTCATGTTGATGATAATGTCAAATTCCTATTTATCCACATCTTTCTTTCTGGATATTTTTCCCTTGATTTCCTTTTCATCCAAGGCAAACATATCTACATATCTTAGTGTTAAAATTAGCTCTCTGGTCTTATCTGGAAATAAATAATTATTTGGGTAAATCCAACACCTTTTTAAGAACAATGCAAGGAAATATTGACATTTTTGAGATGGCATTGTTGTGTCTTATTAGTAGTAAAGCAACACAGACAGCTGTCTTTAAAACAGGACAAAATTAATAAGAAGGTTTTTGTGGTTTTTTAGTTTGTTTGTTTGATTGGTTGGTTAGTTGGTTTTCTTTTGGTGCCAGGGGCTTTCAAGAATGAGCTTGTGGGATGCCTGTAGTTGATATGAGTTTCAAGTCAGGGTTTCTGCTTAGAGATATGTCAGTGTGCAAGACAAATTGTTGTTAGCCTGATTTTCTAGCTGTCAAGTGGGGTATTTTCCCACACTGATATCTTCAGAACTGTAGTTTCAGGATTAGTGCTGTCTAGATTTAGACATCTGTCACATTTTCATCTGCATCACAGAAGTGGGACACAGTTTATGCCACAGAATGGATTTCTGTGAGATACACCCTTCTGGGGAAAGACTAACACTCTGTTAGGATATGGAGAGATCAGTGGCCACTTCTGTGGAACACTACATGTGTTTTTAAACTCTGTGCTATAAAATGTGACATATCTGAATCAGTAAATTCTTCAAACAAGTTAGACAATATGACACATGAAGGGTAGAATAGAGAAGTAAATTTGCATAGATTAAAAGACTGAGTTCTTGATGTTATGGAAGTGATTAGGAAAAATCCCACCATGATTAGCAAAAATCCCTCATAATGACCAGGATTTCATACAGAAGCATAATGTGAAAGTGAATGTAAAAGCCTCAACAAAAATACACAGTAAAAAGGGGATGGAATGCAAATATCACAATGAAATAAAATGGATCTTAAGCAAGAAATAGAGAGAGGATGAACAGGAGGTCCAGTAGTAGCAGACAATAATAACGATATATAAAATAGCAACAATGGGATGTAATGGAATATGATGCTACATACAAACACTCAGGAAACTCAGTCTTTGACCTGAAACACCCTAGAACTTTGCTAAACCAAGCAAGAGGGTGAGATTCAATCTGACAAATATTTTACAAATCCATGAATAGAACCACTGTCAATATTCCTGCATCAGCTAAGAGAGGGAGCTCATGTACTTCATGTTCTTTCTTAAGGTAATTTTTAAAATTTAGAAACAGGCTTCTGTTCTGCTACAGTATGGCAGTCTGATCAAATTTTCATTTCTTACAACTTCTTCTCAGTATCCATTTGTTTAATGCGGTAACAAAAATCTTATTGCATATGTGACAAAAAGATTCCTGATAACAAAGGTAACAAACATTAAGTAACGTGGCAAAAAAAAATTTCAAACACACTGGAATTCTCCCAGCAAGTCTTTTGACACTGATGTTCTGTTTCACCTTGGAAACACTGCTTACCCAGAAAATTTCACAACAAAATAAATAAATAAAGGAAACTGGTGAATAAAAACATCTCACTACTAAATTTTTGGAAGCTGTGTTGAAGCCATGTGTGCTGCATATCTCATGGGAACAGTCTGGATAAAAATGGAATTCACTGTGAGGAAGAATGTTGATTGCAAATACCAAGATTTAGATGTATAAGTGATTTAACTGGCAGAACTAACACTTATCTGTAAAAAAAATTAATGGCTACAACCACTAGGATGGCTGAGAAACATAAAACAAAGATACACAGCTACTATTCAATATTACAGAGCCTACCAAAAAGTACAGAAAGGTTTCTGTAATGCATCATCATTACTTCAAAATTGGGTCTTTATTCATAATGAAGGAGAAATGTTTTCAAATTATGTTTTGCTTTACTGGAGAAAATGTCACATAAATTTAAATTGTTATTTATTACGCTATATCCTTATTATTGCATTGGTTAAATTATACTACTTTTGCGAAGAATTGTGTACTGTAGAATAGTTGTCAGTTTAAGTGTTTTGTAAGAGTAACTGAAAAATCCCACATGGGACTTAATAATTTTCTTCTATAAAATTCAGATATGAATACAGACAGTTCTACTGAAGAGACTGAAGGTAGGGTTCTGCTTAATGGAAAGACAGTTTCTTCTTCCAGAAAATTGTACAGAGCCATCAACATCAGATAAGCATCTTATATTTGCATTACAAATTCTTCTTCTTGTAACCCTCTTAGTAGACTGGATTTGTACCTTTTTAGTGAAAGTGCATTGCCTTTCAGCTCTTAAATTGGCTTTATTCTAATTCCCATTAACACACAACAGATGGAGACCTATTATCTGAAGGGTCCTGTAACTAAATGCCCCATGTGTACTCTTAATAAAGGACTTGATTCTACCATATTTTTGGCTTGAGTTCTACTAAATGCTATGTAATTAACTTAAAGTACATGCTTAGTTTCATCAAAACTAGTGATTCCACTCGTGAGCAAAGTGTAGTACATGTGTATGACTGCATGACTGAAGCCCAGGATACATGCTTTTCTTATGTTCATAGTTTTCTGCTTCAACATATTAAATGTATTAATCTCCTTAGATTGTCAACTACGATTTACAGAGCTGGAAATATTAGAATGATCAATAAGTGATAAAGAGATGGTGTAAATAATATGCCAAAATAACTTTTCCATTTGGATTCTGAATATGGATTTGTTTTGGACTATGGCTAGATTCTAAAAGTAGGTTATAGTTTCGTAGATATATTAATCTTTTTTTTTTTTTTACACAAGAATTTAAATGCATCTGGCATTTACAAAGTTTGGCACAAATTTAGGATAAGAATATAACCTGACACTTAAATACTTTGTCAAAATACTTTACAAATATATAGAGAGCTCGTTTGTGACATTTTATACAGAATATAAAAGTAGTGAAAAAACAGCAATAGAAGGTTCACAAAAAGTCTTTTTGCTGAAGTGCTTGTGGAGAGTGGGGAAACCTATAAAGTACTACTAATTTACATAATACATAAAGCAACGTAAGAAAAATAATAGAAATACAAATCTTTGTTAAATTGCAGAGATTAAATTTCCATTAAAATGCCATAATTTCATTCAGTGCTATAGGAACACAATCAGAATCATTGCTACAGTAGTTGGTTTTGCTACAGTTACAGAGAGTTCATTATAGAACAAAATATTTAATTACAGGGAATACTGATGCTTCTGAATATATTTTCCACTTCATAATATAAAAGGGCTTTGTGAAATTCAGATGACAGCCACTGAAGCATTGGGGAATACGAAAATACTGTGCAGTAGACATTCAGTTTGCCAAGTGATAGGGCAGAAATACACTGTTTCTCCCCTGTTTTTGCAAGGCTTTTTTAATGTCCATGAATGTAGAATGGATACTTTGATACAGTCAGTGCTGAAAATTCCACCTTTTGTTGAGTGCACTACAAAAATGTATTTCTCCTGTTGATATGGAAGATAGTATTAACTCTTTTGATAAATACAGACTGGCCTATTATGGAGTCAGTGCTGCAGTTGAAGTTGTTCATGGACTCAAGGGAATCAGTGTGTAGTATTTTAAACCCATATTTGTATTTTACTATTTATTGTGTACCATTTTAAGACTTAACTGATTTATAGTGAATATGAGGGCAAATGGTTTTAAAATTGCGGAGTTCAGAGCTCCAATCTAATGAAAAACTGCAAACTTATGAGAAAACCAGCAGGTTTTCACTCCCACAGAATCTACTCCAGTATTCAGTAGATTGCATATTGCATAAGGAGGATGGTTAGACAGCAAAAGCCAGAGAGCTTTACAAAGACACGAGCAGAAGTAGAGAGGGAAAGAAAGATACAGAGATTCTCATGGCACATAAGGAAGTCATTCTGATCTTCATTTCTCATTGATAAAGCCATTCATCTAAACAGGACAAACCAAAGGGGTTGACTGAAGGGACTGTTGACAGCATCGTATCCTAGTGAATAAAAGGAACTGTGCTATTTAGCTGGGATTAGCCAACTGATGATTTGGGATATGTAATCACCTGGATTATATCAGCACGATGGTAAACAACAGGTCTTCTTAAAGAGGAGACCTATTAACAGGATAGCAACAAGAATAAATACAACAAGCTGACTTCCGAACAATGATCTAGTTCAGCTCTATGTTGTTTACCATGCAGGAACCCTCACAGTGTAGAGGGACATCTAATGACTGAATCAGAGACTGCAACTAACCAGATTCCTCAGGCTACCTGAACACACAAGGATTAAGACATGTACACAGGAGAGGCTGGAGTGGGTGCAGACAGGGAGGATGTTCAGAATCACATACGTGCAAATATTGTCTTACATAGCCCAAATAAAGTTGACTGCTATCTGAATATGAACCCTGAATAAGGCTGTGACTGAGACAATCCTAATGCAGTATTAAAGCTAATTGAATCACCTTAAAAGCAACATCCTCCATCCCTCATATTTTTGCCACTGAAAAGACTGTAGTTCTAAAATGACAGGATGTATTTATGTGTAAAGAATCAGAGCATTGCTCATATAGGAAAATTATCTACTTAAGGCATATGAATTCAAGGAAGTGTAATTAGAATAGTAATCTGGGAATTTAGAAAGCTGGATTGAACTCTGCGTTCATCTACAGACATCTGTGTGACCTTCAGCAAAATCCTTGGCATAGATCCCCAAGGCTGCAGTCAGGGAGCGTTAGAGGCTTAATAGCCTTTGATGGTCTGGAGCTTTGTTGATCAGTCTGACTCATTTCCATAAAACTTTCCTATCTCAAGGCCATATTGGGAGGATGAACACATTAAAAAAGTGCTTTTAGGATAGCTAGAGGAGTGCCACAGACTTTTCAAAATAGGAAGGCTGACTTATGCATAGTTACTGATCTTACCTATTCCTTCAAAACGTGCATGCAGATGCTAGACTGAATCATAGTAGTACAGATTTCCTTTCTTGCATAGAGGAAAAAGTTTTATTGAGTTTTTTTTAGCTACCAGACAAGAAAACTTCAAGTCAAGGTTCATGATCTGAATAAAAACATAGTAAAGAAACTTTTAGCTGGCGAGTTCTATTTTCATCAAGGAGATTAGTCTTTAGTTAGCAGGAATTATTAATAGAAGATTTCTTGGACGTTTGGTATTTTTAAGGTTTGGATGTCTGGTATTTTTGAGATTGTAATTTTCTGAAGAAGTTTAGCTTCTTTCCAGGATTTATATAACTCCCCAGTACAACAACAACAAAACAAAGAAACAAAATATATCTGATAAATTTTCTCTATGTTGGAAATGTCAGTGGGCTCTGGGCACTTCCCATACTTTATAGGCCTTCCTGTTGCTTTTAAATCATTAATGTAATGTGTCTTGATACAATTTCTTTTTCCTTATAAAAATCTATTGGAAAATTTCTCTCTTGAGGAATGAAAGAAAATTCTTGCCTTTGAACATTCTCTCTGTTTGTCTCTTTCCCTTATAAATGATTTTTCAGGAACCATCTTATCATCTTTTCAACAGTACCTGAAGCATGAGTGAATAACATATTTGTAGAAACAATAAGGTCTGTTTTAAGTTTGTTTTACATAAGATTAGAAATGGAACCTTACCTTTGGGTTCAGAAAGATTCATAGATTCATAGGTATTAGGGGTTGGAAGGGAGCTAGAAGATCATCTAGTCCAACCCCCCTGCCACAGCAGGGGCACCTAGACCAAGTCA
>JANHGL010006991.1:0-35975 GCA_024611195.1 Ceyx melanurus
CCAACTTGGTGAGTAGGATGTTGTGGGGGACCGTGTCAAAAGCCTTGCAGAAGTCCAGATAGATCACATCAACAGGTTGTCTTTTGTCCATGGATGTAGTCACCTTATCATAGAAAGCCACTAGATTTGTCAGGTAGGACCTGCCTTTGATGAAGCCATGTTGGCTGTCCTTCATCACCCCACTGTCCTCTATTTGCCTTGTTAGACCCTGTAGGAGAGTCTGCTCCATGATCTTCCCAGGCACAGAGGTGAGGCTGACAGGGCAATAGTTCTCAGGGTCCTCCTTTCTAACCTTTTTAAAAATGGGTGTAACATGTCCCTTCTTCCAGTCCCCAGGGACTTCCCCTGACTGCCAAGACTTTTCAAATATCATGGCAAGTGGCTTGGTGTTTCCCATGGGGTCAGGACTGAATCTTAGGCATTTAAGCAAACTTTCCTCAGTTAATTTTGGAAGACAGCTACCTTTGTCCAGCCCTAAAACAATGCTGACTGCAAGGCACAGAACCTCATCAATGCATAATGGCAACACGATGCTGGATACGAATGAGGATTCGGACATCTCACTGAAAACACAACTGGACACAGAGTGGAATGGACCCACAAAGAGGAGGATTTTAACTTTCTAATACCTCAAAAATAACTCCTCTTAACAGAAACTTCAAGAGACCTCTAACACCCTTGTACTACAGAGGGCAGGGGTGGGCAGGGAAGAGGTAGAAAGAAGGGACAGCTGCACTGAAGTGCATCAGGAGGCACCACAGTGGGAGCCTGAGAAATGAGAACTGTGGGAGCTTCACTTGACCTGCCAATCCTACCTTCTAAAACCAATTCTGAACCACAGATGTTAGCATGCGTAACTCTGCAAAACAACAGGCTGCCAAGGGCTGAAAGATGACTGAAAAAATAGAATAAAAATTACTTGCAATTATGTGCAAAGACTCATTTTTAATTTCTGTTGCAGAAAGAATTTCACCAGTCAAAAGGATCATTTCATCAGAAAAACCAGCATGTTGAAAGGGCCTCATCCAGTGGACTTCAGTGAAATGCCTGCTAACAAGGCCTTGTACATGTGAATACACTTTCTAACTTTTAAACTATACAGAATTCTGCTAAAGAAAGATATTATCAAGTAAAGGTTAATAATTTTCACTGATGTTACAGAAAATACCTTTCTGGATCTTATTCTGTGTTAATGTGGGATATTCTTTAATGAACAGCACAGTGCTCATTGCATAAACTCAACCTGGCTTCAGAGCAAGGGGAATTCACCTGGCACTGCTCAGTCATTTCTGATACCAGATCAGCTGGGTTCCCTCACAAAGTCCTGGACATTACTACATTCTGGCTAGGGTTTCCTTAGCTCTTCCTTGTTCAACCACTTATGTTTTCACTCCTATGGCAAACTCTGCTGAAAAGCCCAGTGGTGCAGAAAGCAGCAGCAGTTATTAAGCAAGGAACAGTCTTTTTCCCAGAAAACTAGAGTTGATCCCGTGTCTTTGCATGATGCTGCCACAGGGATGTTATTTCATGAGAGATAAAAGAAAATATTTTCAAGTCACTGATGATCCCATAGCAAGATCAAGAGTGCTAAACTGCAATCTGACCCGGGGGGGGGGGGGGGGGGGGGGGGGAGGAGAATCCACCCACCCCCACGAGATGGGACATGCCTCCAAGCCTCCCCCCTCCATCACTCCACCATCCTCCAACTGGTTATAAAAAGACTGATTGTCTTCCAGAAGGGCCTCATATCTGTTTCTGAGAGGCACCTGAGGAGTAGAAGCAGGCAAGGGGGGGGTGCTCTCCTTCTACCATGCCCACGAACTTGCCTCTCCACTCACCCCCTTTACCTGGGATTCTGTTATTTGTACCTGTCTGCTGAGTGGAGCTCAGAGAATGGCTCCAGCGGTCAATCTCAGTTTCACTCTCCCTAATACTCCTGAGACCTTTCACTTCAGCTTGAAGCCTCAAAACCTCATCTTCAACCTGGGCTGCTCAGCTGAACAGATCATCTACCTGTTCACACTGCACACAGCCATGGCAGTTGCCCTCTGAGGCCAGCAACAGGCTGCGGCACTCTCTGCAGCCTATCATCTGCACCCCCACATCCTTTTGAGTAACATCTGTCTGAATTCCCACATTGTCTTTGAATGAAGACATTATCATGGTCTTCTTATGTCGAGTGGACACCATACTGACCAGTCAGCAGCAAGTTTAACTGGATGAGCGCTTTTTTTTTTTTAACCCCCTTCCTCACACAATGCAGGCAGGGCAGAGGCGGCTTCCTCTTCCTCTCTGCATGAGAGCAGAGGAGATTTCCAGCCTGTAAATCTCCACAGTGAGCAAGGTTACACCCCTTGAAAAAAATTAACCCTTTCAGCTGTACCTGACTGGACCCTCAGACATGATGACACTAACATTTATTTCCCTTTACAGAAGACTGCTCTGGGACAGCTTTTCATTGTTCACTAGCATGGACACAACCACAGCGTAGGCCCAGGTACATGCAGGGGGGATGCAGATGCAGCACTGACCCCCAGGAGGACACACACAGGGGGGATTGCAGATGCAGTGCTGACCCCCAGGAGGACACACACAGGGGGGATGCAGATGCAGTGCTGACCCCCGGGAGGAGCTGGCTGCCTAACGCCCGACCGCAGGGCGCACAGTACCTGCGGAGCTCTCGCCATTCTGCTCATCCCTCAGGCTCTGCTGGCTGAGGTCCGTAACCAAATGAACCACTTGTTTCTTTCCTTCTTCATCTCCCGACTCCTCTGATTCAATTCGCTTATCAACTGTGTGAGATACATAACAGCAGAATTAGGCTATTTTCAGCAGTGGGGTGAGGGGGGGAGGAACAGCAAACAGTTATAACCAGAAGTCATATATACCACTATGCAGTTAGTAGAAATCCTAAGTTAACTAAATGAAAGGTTTAGTCTTAAATAAAAGGCCTCTTACCCCTTGTTTCTACTTTGATTTTGGATGCACTTTTTCCTCCCATCACATCTTCCTAAAACCAACAATCTGGGAAGAAGACTGGAGGAAAAAGGAAATTTCTTAGATCAATGAAGTGCAATTCCAAAGATGACGGAAATGGAATTAGAACTATTACATTTTTAAAGCTTTTAGAAAAAAAAAATCAGTATCATGTACAATAGTACCAATGACACAAAGAAGGGAAGGCATTAAAAAAAAAAAAAAATCCCTGAAGATAATCGCAACCATAATCCCAGCACTACCTGTCATATCCCTTCACCTTTTACTCAGTCACAACTCTGGTGCCCACCCTAGCCCTGGGGACCTGAAGCGCTTCGCTCCTTCTCGGCCACCCCTCAGCATCTGCTCTCGTTTCATGGGGCAACTGAGAAAAAGCAATGCCATACCAGGGAATTGCTTTTCTATTATCTTTATTTTCCGTGTCACGGTAATCTCCACAAACCCACTTCTTCCACCTCTCGCATGTCGAGACCCGGGGAAGGTATCAAGCCAACCCCATGAAACACACACCAGCCCCCTTGGCTCGGTGAGCAGCCACGGCCCCATTCCCCTCGGACAGCCGCCCTAGGGGTGGACATGCGGGGGCTGCCCGGGCGAGGGGGTCACGCAAGACCCACCGCGCGCAGCTGGCAGCGAACGGCGGTGCCCAAGCGGCGAGCCGCTCCAACCCCCTCAGCGGCCGCAGCCGTGCCAGCCCCCGGCAAGTTCTCACCCTCCATCATCTCCTGGGGGCCCTCACCGCTCTCCGCCGCCATATTGCTTCTCCTCCCACCGCCCCCTTCCGGAAACCGCCTCGAGCCTCATCGCAGCCAATCACAGCCCGCAGATTGCGACGCGCCACAGCCAATCACCTCTTCGGCTGGTGCGCCCAAGAGGGGCAACGCCCTGCCTGACGGCCATTCGCGCGCGCGCGCCGGCCACGGCCCCGCCGCCTTCTAGGGGCTGTAGGTAGAGCGCCGGCGGCTGCTGCAGAGCCTGGGGACCGGCTCCCTCCCCCTCAGCGCCTCGGGCCTGAGGCGGCGTTACGAACTGCTTCCGACCTCGCCGTTCCACCTGCAAATTCTTCAGAGGACGGCTGCTACCCTGGGGAGCGGGGAGCTTGAGGCAGGCCGACCGGGGCTGCCTGCGGTCGACGGCTCGAACCGAGGCATCGTGTGTGGAGGTGGCCGAGGCCGGAGGGAGTCGCAAATTCCTTGAGGCCGGATCAGTTTCGCCTCCTCCCGCGCCGCGGCACCATTGGTTACCCTCCGTGCCGCTCCCACACTGCCTTCCCTTATTGGGCGGCGCTGCTCGCGAGTCCCGCCCCGTTCTTCGTCGTACGCGCCGCCGTGCGGCTGCGGCTGAGCTAGAGCGAACCCCGCCGGCCCGCACCGCGAGCGGGTGGGGCTGCAGCCCCGGCAGCGTGGGCGGTGCGGGTGGCGTTCTGGGTTGGGGGGAGGTGTTGCAAGACTCGCTGACCTGAAGCTGAGAATTGCTAACGCTAACCCAGGACTGCACCTGCAGCACCTGTGCGTGTTTCTGCCCTGCAGCTCACCTTGATATATTGGACGCCATATTAAAATACACTTACGCCCCTCCAGGGACGTCTTAGCCTTGAACAATGACAGTTTGTCAGGGGGTTGTTTTTTCATGACGGGATGCCCTTCTGAAGTGATTGGTTTGCTGAGGAAAAGCTCTGCGAGGAGTGTTGAACTCCTCTGCTTCTCCCCTGCGGCAAAGGGCAGGGTGTTTGCGCTCTAATGCTGGACAAGTATTGCATTATGCTAGATCTGCTTTTACTGAAGTAGTTGTGTCCACAAAGAGAACACACAATGAAACTTCCTGCCATTTGTTCAGATATTTGCACAAACTGTTGTTAAAGGATTGAGTGCTACAATTAAAATAGTCTTGTGTGTTTTCTTCCTAAGGTTGAGATCACGACATGTGACCTTTTTGCCCATCTCCATGGTAATCCAACAATGGAAGAAGTAGTCGGGCTTCACATAGTGGACCTGATTACTTCTTTGCAGATCCCCCTCTAGGCAAAAAAATCTAAAAGGTGTAACAAAAGTACCAATCATGTTCATCCCCTCCCCATTTGAAACATAGGTGCGTATGTTTCCCATCCTTATGTAACAGAAGAAAGTCTTTTCAGAGAGAAATGTAAGCCCCCTGAAAAATGATATGCTGCTCATTTATGGAGCTGCTGTCTGAATGTTTCCTACTGGGAGACCAAGCCCCAGTCTCTCACTGTGGATTCTGTCCTGGTGAAAGATACTTTTCTCCAATCCTAGCTCTAAGAAACTGTACTCTCTCTGTCAGCTCCTTAAAATTCCTTTGAATTCTTTAGCTCATTTCAGTCATGTCTGAAGAGGGAAAGTCTAAAGAATACATAGGTCTTGCAAATGCTGAGAAAACTGGCAGCTAGATAGTTGAAAGAGGCTTTATTGATGCCTCATTTGCTGAAAAGCCACAGCACAGATTTCCCTGTGTTCATCATCAGGATATTAATATACTGGATTCCAAATCCTTAGACCTTTTCTTTTCCTGTTCCTTTTTCCTGAGAAAGTTAATGTGTAACTTTATATGACTACTGAAATAAAACCAACACATTTTGTTTGTTAGAGGTTTTCTGTTTGTTTTAGTTTAGGGTTTTATTTAATCTTTTGTTTGGGTTTGGGGTTTTTTTGGTTTTGGTTGTTTGGTTTTTTTTGCTTTAATTTAGAACCTCAGGATCCATCAAGAGAGGGTAACATGCTTCCTTTCACTCTAAAGCTGCAAGTAAACCTCCTGGAGGAGAAGTGGCAGTGCAGAAAGATGGTGTTCCACAAATAGAATGTGACGGCTTGTTCGCAGTCCATCATTACTCTCCTACATTTGTGGTTTTCTCCATCATCAGTGGTCTTGTTACTGTCCAGTCAGACAGAGTCATCCGTGGCATCAAGGTTAATTTTGCTTTAATATTCTTTGGCTATAAGAAAGAACTGTTGGGAAAGGTGAGATAGGAGGTTTAATCCCTCCCAAAAATCCTTCCCTATGTCTGTCAGCATATCCATTGGAATTGTATCCTTCTTTTACAGTTTTTTCTGTCTGTCACAAAACTCTGTGTTCCATGTGTTCGGCAAGTCACTAATATGATACAAAAAAAAGCCTTGCTGCAATTGTCTTGCAGTGCTGAGGAGCTAGTATGGATTTCAAGTATATGTTCTCCATCAGTCATGTCACTTTTGCCTGGCTATTCTTCAGAATCAAGTCCACAAACATGGATTGTAAGCATTTTCCCCCAGCCTGTAAGAGTCAGCTTCACTTTATGAGGTTTCATTCTGTGTTTTAGAATATTATGTTCCTGATCCCTGGTTTCTATAGCAACACAGAGAGAATTAGTGACTGTTCTTTGCCATTACCTTCTCTTGATGACTCCACAGGGACGGAGGGCGAGTGCATCTTTGAAGGCATTACTGCCTGCTACAGAAATGGCTCTGGCTGCTGAAACGAAGGTAGAATGACTAGATAAGAGAGACTTTCCTATGAACATAGGAAGAAGGTGCATTGTAAAAGCAATGTACCTCATATAGTTTTTAAACTGGATTTCCTCTATAACCTAAAGTGAACAGAATTGTTCACCTAAGCTTGTGCTTCTCTCTTCATTGCCAAGAAGGTGAAACTGAATGTTCAAGTTGGAAATTACATTGTTAATAGATAACTTTTTGTGCTTAATGAGCATTTCCCTTTCACTCCCTTCCCTGATAGGATCTCTGTGTATTTTAGGATGAGTAAACTACAGCTTTTGTGACAATATTGCAGCAGAACTATAGATAAGTACAACTAATATTTCAAGGGAAAATTGTAATATTCTTATGAATCAGCTCACATAGCTGGCTATTATTCCAAGTAGCGTATTCTTTCAAATAGGTCATCACATATTCTTCTGATGCAGTTCACTGCATTTATGAAGACTTTATCAAAATTGTATTTCTTTGAACACAACAGGAACAAACATAAGAAGCCTCAAGTCTCCAAATCTATATTTCCAGCTAGCTCTGCCCAAAGCAAAGAACACAAGCAACTACTTAGGACAAGAGAAAATGGCCTCAAGCTGCACCAGGGGAGGTTTAGGTTGGATATTAGGAAAAACTTATTCACTGAAAGGGTTGTAAAGCACTGGAACAGGCTGCTTAGGGAAGTGGTTGAATCACCATCCCTGGATGTGTTTAGAAGTCATGTAGGTATGGTGCTTAGGGACACAGTTTAGCAGTGGACTTGATAGAGTGACATTAATGGTTGAACTCAATTATCTTAAAGGTCTTTTCCAACCTAAAAATGATATTATTCTATTTTGTACTTTCATCTATATCTTTTATGCTGTGTTCTTTCTTCTTTGTTTTGGATTTTTTTTTCCTGTTTGCTTTTTCTCTTTGCTTAGAAATGCACATCTGCATAGAAACACACTATTAGAACAAAGAGTTAGTAGACAGTGTACAATTTCTTAGGTCATTATTTGATGAAGTGATGCCTCTAAGCTAGGAGTAATTAAGTTCTTCAGTGAGGAAGCATTCAGCCTTTACTAAATGGAAGAATTGTTCTTGATTTGAATCTAGATGTGCTCACTCATTAACAATACTTGGTTTACTTCATCTTACAAACTTACTTTTTTTCTTGATCTGTTGTCACTGAAGAAGGAAAGATTTAGTCTCATTCTATCTCTTAAACAGGTTTAGACTGTATATTTTTTCTCTTGTGATTTCAGTGAGTTCTGCAAATGCATTCTAAACATTTTCATTTTAAGTGTTTGGAATGGGGAATGTATGTTTTAGGGGTTTTGTTTTTGGTTTGTTGGGGTTTTTTTCTGCTGCTGTTTATATGATCATTTTATTTCCAGACTCTGTATGATCATTGGCCTTTTTTTAGGTTTCTGAATTTCAATCTAAGTAGCTATCTCAGGAAGCTAATACTTGTTCGAGAGCTTTGATAAGAAGGTAAATTTAGCAGCCCTGAGACATTTAGACTCCTGCTTATGATGACTTCTCAAGCTAAAGAAGAGTGGAGTGCTCATACTTAGACCACTTGTTAAAGATACTATAAGCAATGTACACTGGGTTACTCCTGTCCTGCTAGGAATATGATTCACTAACATCTTTTTCCTGAAAATTAACTTACCAAACACTTAAAGCATTAATTTTGTGGGTGATGAATATTGCCTTCTGATTAGGTTGTTGTAAAGTTCATCTGGAAGGAGAGAGTACTTAAGGACTGCTGGCTAGATGATCTTAATCTGGGAAGTGTTACACAAGAAATTGCAATCCCATTGAAGCTCCAGCATCCCAGTGTTATTAAAGTGCAGGGAACTAACTGAATGCAGTTTGAACTGCATCAGATGGTTCCTTGAATACTTGATATTCCTCTTCAGAAGCAAGTAATTGTCCTGTATTAAATTTACCTTTTCAGGAAAGAAATGAACCTATGTATCCTGCTTTGTTTTGGCGGGTATGTTACAGAAGACTTGCTTGCTTTGCCACTTTTAGCTCAAACAATTAATGTAAACATAGATCTGAAGGTATGACTTTTAACAGAAGAAAAAAAAAAAAGGCCTGTACATTATTTCAAGATGATAGGAAGCATATCTTGGAAGTATGATGGCACATCTGAACATGTGATAGTTCAGTAAATAATCTGGATACATATCTTGATTCCTGTTTTGGGACTGTTGGTTTTGTGTTGGGTATTTTCTCAGAAAGATAATTCCTCTTAGTTTTACTTCTGCTCTCAGTTTTAATTATGCTCTCTTTTTAAGAAACGTTTCTGCTCAGTTGAATGATACTTCAAACATATGTTGATTTAATCTTTATGAGGAGAAAAGTGTTTGTTTAAAAACAAAAAAGGCAGTTTGAGGACAAAGCACATGATTTTAAAAGTCTGTTATTTATAAGTGCTGTATGTATTTTAAAATGAACACTTCTTCCAGCTGGTTATGGAGAAGCATGGATCTAGTCTGGATTACTTTACATTCATTGATCATCAGCCCAACTTGGATGAGCTATTAGCGAGCTATCTATTTAGACAGGTTAGAACTGGGAATGTACAGTCGATACATGCAGGTAAGACTTGATTTATATAAGAAAAAGGACCCTATTTCACTCAGAAGAATTACTGGATGATAAGCAAGCATGCTGAATTGCAGTCATGCTCAATACCTGCAGCCCTCAGTAATCTGTAGGGCTGATTTCTAGCTAATTGAAATGCTACCTGCAGAAGTCTTTTTAAGATTTACTTAGAAATTTGTAACAAAGAAGCCTTTACAGGACCTTACTTCAAATGAGGACTTTCTATAGAGCCATAACCTCTTGGCTGTGATTATCACAGCACACATTCTGTCACCCAGATGCCCATTAATGCAACAGTCACTTTTCCTCTTTATGAGGAGGAAAGTGCACAAAAGTTGTCCCAAGACTCACTAAGAGCCACTCTTTCACTTATATCAATGCTTGGTTTCTATTGTTTATGGAGGTAAAGGTCTCTCCTCTTTTTTAACAAATTTTAAATCAATACATTATCTCAGCTTTTAACATGGCACAATACGAAATAACTCCAGGTAGTGAGTTACTTATCACTCCCCACAGAAACTGTGGGGAATTTGCCTGAGAGCTGTATTGTTCTTTATTCATTGAGTTAACCACAAGAGAAGTATGCAGGTAATTCCCCTTTAAGTATTTTGGAGTCATTTCCTTGCTCTAAGGTATGTAAGAATTGCTTTGCATTTAGTAACCTACCACTGTGTCCACAGTCCCTTCACCTGGGGTGCTGATGTAAAGTGGCAGCCAAAGAGATGCATCTTCTCTGTGCCTGCTGTGCAGTGTGCATTCACAAGTCTATGGTTTCTTTAGACTTCAGGCAGATAAACCTTTTTCCTAAACCAGCCTTGAGTTTGTAGGAGTGCTTTGTTACTTCAGACCTGTACAGTATTTCTCTGCAGAGGGAGCTAGGTCTATAAATAGAAATTGTTTTCCCTCAGTCATCTGCTTTTCTTCCTCAAAGGTATTGTGGTAGGAATCACAGTTGTCTCCATGGTGATATAATTTTAATGATATTCTTAATTATTGCACTATAGAATGAATCATGCAGAAAGAAGGTCATTTAGGAGTGACTAATTTATATCAAACTTCACTCTTAAATACTTTGTCATCCTGCACTGTGAGAGGCACGCAGCAATATCCTTCTGGAGACATCAAAAGACCAAAGCTAGGATAAAAATAGCCTGCAGGATTGTAATAATAAGACAGCTCTAAGCAAAACCCAAGCATATCGTGACTATAGCATGCTAGCTTCCTGCACATGTGTGAGAGGAAAGCAAGCAAAGGCTTTTTAGTGCCTCTCTCCCAAGAGGACTGTAACACCTACAGGTAAAATTGCAGCAAAGCTGACAGGTATGCCCAAGTTTGTTTCCAGTTACCAAAATTAGGATCTCTATCTTGTTTATATAATGTCAAAACAAGCAAAAATGTGGCTATAGAAACTCTGTGATGCCACATAGATTATCCAGGATACTTCTGTGTAGTAACACCTACTGTTTTCCTCCTTTATCAGCTTGTATCAGCTGTTGGGTATCTCCATTATAGAAACATCCTTCACAGAGATATCAAGGATGAAAACATTGCTGAAGATTTAATTATTTAATTAGTGGACTTTGGTTCATCTGCCTACCTGGAACCCAGGGAATTGCTTTATACCTTCTGTGGGACAACTGAATACCACTCACAGAAGTGCTGTCTGGTAAACTGTATGTCACCCTCTGGAAAGTAGCTGTGGTGTCAATCACACTAAAAAAATGTGTATGCAGTGCTGGAATAGAGAAGCCAAGCTGCTTTGCAATTAGTGCTCTGCCAGAGTACCTAACCACACAAAACTGTAGAGAAGAAAATATTTGTGAAGTCTTGAATACATACAAAGTTGTTTCTAAGTCTGTTGACAAGCTTTCTTATTCTGGTCTGGTGTTTTGCAAAGCCTTGTACTAATGTCTGTCCTACTGCAGAGCCAAGTCCAAGAACAAGCATATTCTTTTAATTTCCAGCCTGTTAGAAGAGCTTGGATGAGTTGTATTGTGACTTTAATGTGTCATTGAATTAACCACAACAGCAGTCCCCAAGTAATTTCCCATCATGTGTTTTGGAGTAAAGATATGCAATGATTTTTCAAGGACAAGTCACTTTTCCCTTAATCTTTGTTAGTATGTACATCAACTTGCTAATCTTCTCTTCGTACCTGTATGTGAATGCACTGATGTGTCTCTACTAAAAGCTGCTCTTTTAGAGAGGTGGTATAAGCAAGCATTGCTGTACAGAGTCTGTTATTTATAATGCCTATGTTTTGTACTTCCCGCAGTCTCAATTCATTTGTCCCTTCTTTTCTACTCGCTTCCATGTATGTATTCTTGCAGTTTGATCACTGTTCATCTTCCCGTTGTTTTTTGTGCTCCTCTGAACTTAAGAGTTCTTCCCTTGCAATTTATATTGCTGCTGTCTTGAATGTGCTGCCCAAATCTTGGTTGTTTTCCCTGTTCTCTCCCTGAGTGGTCTTTACCTTGAGGTTGGCAGTTTCATAGTTTCTCCTGGAAAGAAGCCTTACCATCACAGGGTAGTAAACAATAATCCTCCATGCAAGTATGTTATTTTGCTCTCATTTCACAGCTGTTTTCATGAGTCCTTCAGGCAGATCCTGTTAATAAGGTGGGGGAAAGGGCAGCTATCCTGGGCACACGATGAAAGATTAAGTAATCTTACCCTGGGAATTCAGCCTGTTACTATGTGAAGAAACTGTCCCTTTTTCTCAATTGGAATCTAGATAGTTAATATTTATTTCCACATAACTTTTGTTTTGTTTGAACTCTAATGCAAGTTTTATCTCCCTTGAACTTTTGCCAATCAAGCCGTGCCTTTTGGGATGGAGGATATTACTTTATAATACCTGAATTAATTGTATGGCTTGACCTCACAGGAAAAATACATTAGCCTTGTTTTCTGTTGGGCATATAGAAAACTAATCACATGTCAGGTTAAAGAAATCTTAACAAGTTCTCTGGGTTCCTTGGGAGCACTATGGTTATAAAGCTGCAGGGTGTGGTTATAAAGCTTCGGTGTGCTGTAATTGACTGCTAAATTCTAGAAGCTTTCATGAAGCCCTGAGTGCACCTTTAATCACAGATTAAACATGACTGCAGGACACGACTCGTGTTGGAAACAGTGAGTCAGGATTGCCACTGCAGCATTTGGTTCTTCTGTTCTCTTTGGTGTCGTAACTCTGCTCGTGGTTCTGTTTTCAAACCCTGGAAATCTCAGCTCGTTCCCAGAGCTGAGCCCACGTGACTAATACTGCGGTAGAACAGTACTTCACAAGGGATTGAGGGGGAGATCTGTAATAAACACCTGCATTCCTTGTGTATAAGCCATATCTTGCATTCCCGGCATTCCTAAAATCCACTTTCCTCCTACTCTCTCCCCAGGTCTAACAAACCTCCTTCCTAGGCCGCAATTTTCAAGCGACTGCAGCCGGGGGAGGAGCGCGGCGAGGCCGAGGCCCCTCCGGCTCCTCCCCGTAGCGTCCGCGCCGCGCCATGGCGAGCACGGTGCTGCGTGGCTGCGGCCGAGTGGCGGCAGCGGGCTGGGCTCCGAAGCCCCGCGGCCTTCTCGCCGCGCCCAGGCTGCGCCCCCGCAGCGGCTGCAGAGAGGCGGCGGGGCTGCGGGCTATGGGCTTCAGCGAGGAACAGGCCCGCCGGCTTCTGGGGCTGCAGCCCCTGCTCGGCCCGCAGCGCCCGGAGGCTGCGGCGGCGCAACTGCTGCTGCTGGGGCTCAGCGCCGGGGCCACCCTTAGCCTGCTGGAGCGAAGTCCGGACCTGCTGCGGATGCCGACGGAGAGGCTGCGGGAGCGAGCCGCGGAGCTGCGGCGTCTGGGCCTCGACGGAGGTAGGACAGCGTGGTCGTGAGGCCGCCGCAGGCGAGGGGGTGGGGACCAGCGCCTCCCGGCCTACCAGCCCCGGTGCCCGCAGGTCAGCTGCAGCGGGCGGTGAGCCGCTGCCCCCAGCTTTTCACCGTGCCGCAGAAGAGAATAGCAGCGGCGGTGCGGCTGCTGCGGGAGCAATGCCTCTTCACGGCAGAGCAGCTGAGGGAGGTGCTGGGGACCTGCCCCTCCGTGGTGCTGGAGGAGCCGCGCCACCTCCACCACCACTTTCAGGTGAGGGACCAGGGCAGCCTGCCGCGAGGGCTGCCACCGGGGACGCGCATTCCGCGTCGTGAGCATCGGGCCCAGAGTGCAGCGTGGAGTTGTGCCTGAAACGTCTGCTCTGCCCGCAGTACGCGTACTTCAGGATGGGAGTTCAGCAGAAGGAGATGGTGAAGGCTTGTCTTTTCCAAATGCCTTTTGACGAGCTCAGGAACCGGCATATCTTCCTGGAGCGCCGAGGGCTCTACCAGACCCCATACAAAGGCCAGAAGGAAACCAATAACCCAAAACTGAAGGACATCCTTCAGCTCACAGAGAAAGACTTCCTGGCCAACCTGGCCCATTCCACCCCAGAGGAGTATGAGGTCTTCAAGAAGCTGCTGGCTCAAGAGGAGGAGGAGGAGGAGGAAGAGGACAGGGATGCACTGTCCACAGAGGAAGATGAAGACCTGGACGGTGAGGGAAGTAAACCAGCCCAGGAGTGAGGAGGTGAGGCTCCAGCTGCCCAGGCACTCTCCATGCTGGTGCACTGGGCACAAGCTGTGGCAGCAGCAGGGCTCTTACGTGCAGGGCCCCACTGAGGGACAGCATATTTCAGAACACAATAATAACACTTCTCACTGACCCAAGTATTTTTAAAAATGTTCAGTTTTGACAGTGTTTTTATTAAAAAAAAAAAATCAAACCAAAATAACTAAATTATTTCCAAGGCTAGGTTAAAAATCTTTTGGCTGCATTACATACTGTGCTGGCTGTGGGGTAGGAGGTGGGGGGCTGCTGTGCTGGCTTGCAGCAGGGCCACACTTCCTGGTGCTGCAGTGACAGGCCCCATGGCAGTACTCGCTGGGCCCAGGGGCTGTGTGGAAACATGACTGTCCTATGATGGGGCCACCTTTGCTTTTGCACTGGTTTTTGTCAGCACTGGTTTCATGGCTGACCACATGCAAAAGCTTTCTAACCATGGTCCCAAAACCTTCCCACACATGGAAAGCAGAGGCTGCTCTGTTTTTTCCTCTCGCCCTACTCTTCCAAGCAAGGCCTGGCTTCTCAGGCCCTGGAGAAGCAAGACTCTTGTGCTTGCCATGTGGCAAGGGCCTGGAGCAGGATCATATAGCCTTGGAGAAAAATGAGGTGTGTGCATCTCTGACTCCCTGGCTAGAGCCTGTGCAGGAGAGGAACACTGCAGTGGCCAGCTGGTCATGGCTTCACCTTGGCCGTGCAGCTCCCAGGTGGCTGTCAGCTGCCTCAGTAGCCACTCTTGGGCCAAGCCCTTTTACACTGCTCCTAGGAGGTAGAAGGTGATTCCAGGAGCACCAAAATTCACAGGCCTCTTCTGATCTGAGAGCATCTTCCAGGCTGCAGTTTGACAGAGGTGGCTGAACAATTAAGTGCCCTGTAATGCTTATGGGATGGGAAGGTTACCCTACCAAGATACCACCCACAGTGCTAGGGAAATAACACTCTATACCCTAACTACAATATATCTCTGGTATGTATTAATTTATAATAGATACTGTGTACATTAATACACAAATATATGTTTAACTAGTGTTGTCATATAAACTCACAAAAACTAGGAATGTTTCTAAGCTACACTTTCTCCTTGCCTACCCTGCCAGAGTCAGTGGAGCAGCCACTCTGTGCTGGTCTTTTCTTCCACAAAACACCACCACACCAGCCACTGCCACAAGGAACACACTACAAGCAGCTCCGGGGATGGCACATGGAGCTTACTTTGTCACTGAGCTTGGAGCCCTGCACGGTCTCAGAGGTGATTAGCATCAGGACAATGTAGCGTTACACCTCAGCTGACAAACTTCACCCTCCAGGTCACTTTTAAAGTTCTCTCTGCTCTATTGCGTTCTGAGCTGGAATTTGGTTAAAACCAGGGATTGTTTACAAAGCAAAAAAGCAGGCAGTAGAAGCTGCCCCAATTTCCCCCACTATGGCAAAGGAGAGGGATGTGCCTGCACTGCCCCCCACTCGCCTCGCTCGCTGCCCACCCTTTGCAACTCATCTACAGTGGGAAGGTCTCCTCCAACCAGATTTTTGTGGGCAACATGTGAGGTGATAGCTAAGGCTTTTTGGTCTGCATTAAACTGTTTTATTTGGGGGTTATAGGTAATTTATAACCTTGGATTACAAAAACAGGTTGGTGCAGATGCTGGTGGCAGGGAGCTAGGCTCAGCCCTGCTGGTGCCACAGCTAAGCAGAGCTAGGAGCCTGGTGCTCGTGCAGAGCAGTGGGGTGGGCCGAGCAGGGCTGGTCCCTTTGGATGCCAGCCAGCCATTGTGGTACACTGTGCTCAGCTCCTCAGAGGCAGAGAGGTGGCCAGAGCAAGACAAGCCAGAGCAAAGGCAGTGCTGGTCCAGCAGAGGGAAGAGAATGCTGTTCAGCATGCCAGTCTGGTTGTGTGTCCCTAATGGGCTGGAGGAGAGGGATAGGCTGATGCCAGGCAGAAAGCTTTCCCCTCTGTGTTCAACCCAGTGAGCAGATTTGATCTTCCTAGTGTTTCAAAAGCCCTTAGATGTGGAAAGATGGAGCTTCTACTGCTTTGAACCCTGTGAAAGAGCAGGAGAAGAATCAGCTGCTGTGCACAGTCTCCCAAAAGCCCCACAGCTGCCTCTTTCCACCCTGTGCCCCCTTCTCAGGCTGGGGAAAAACAGGACCTGTCCCCTTCAGGGCTTCAGTCTTTGCCTTGCCTGGGCAGGCCCTTTCTGTGCAAGAGTTGTTTGTTGATGAGGCTGCAAGGAAGCACAGCACTGCATTCTACTCCTCCACCCCTACCCACAACCAGGAGCCCCCATCTACATGTCCAAGCTCAACTACCACAGCAGCTGGAAAGCTCTCACCCCCTTGACATGGCAGCATGAGCCTTGGCTGTGCTCTGACTTCCACCTTCTCCTTCCTGACCATCTGTGAGGGGTGCACATGTGGCCAGAGGCAGGAGCTGCCCATGCCCATGGCTGAAGGCTTCAAGCAGGTACTTACTCTATGGCTTCTTCAGTGTGTGACTGTTGCTTCGTTTTCTGAAAGATGAGAGAGACCACCATCAGCCCTACAGCCCCTCAACCACTGGTCACAGGGAGGCCAGAGTTGGCATCTAAGCCTTAGTTATGTGCTCCCCCCACTCTTGCTCTGCACAGGATCCCTACATCCCTTCCCCAGTCTACCCCAAGCCTGGGCACCCCTGTGCATGCTAGGTGACACTAGCGTGCAGCATACTCCTGTCTTGGGCCACCGGAAGAAGGCCAGTGTGCTTGGCATGCTGCTGCTAACTGTACCTGTTGGTTGTCTCTTCGGGAAAAGTGTTCTTGCAGCTCTCCTTGTAGCAGATGTCCTGGTGTACCTTGTAGACTCTCCTGTATCTGCACACACAGGAGAGAGGCAAGTTGGAGGGAGCAACAGTGACAGATCTGCTTTTGCAAGTGCAAGAATATGTGTCTGGGCATCTCCCCCATTTCCTTCCAGCCTGCCGTAACCAGCCTTGGTAGGAACAGGGATGACCCTGCACAGCCAGACCCTTGTGCCTCCATCACAGGAAGGCAGAGGGGGGCTGTGTGTGTGGTAGGTGACAGCACTGGCCCCCCTGGTCTGGCATTGCGGCAGGGCTCGCCCCAGCCCTCTGCTTGTGGGTGGAGAGGCAGGTAGGAGCTGGGCTGACAGGCAGCACACGGGATCAGCTGCTGCCTGGAGGGTTCACACACACGAAATCCAACCTCACTGCCATGTAGGTGGCTAACACTGCTACAGTGCTGTTATTTCAGCAACACCTTGCCCTGGAACACACCTGGTAGGGCAGCCCCAGGGAATGGAGGGCACACAAGGCTGCTCAGCTTGCACTGTGGAGGGGGCAACTGCAGCCACCTGGCAGCTGCCAGCAGGGGCATAAGATGGCCTTGGGCTTGCTCTCTCTTCCCCAGAGCTGAGCTGTGGGGAGATATCCCCAGTGCTGAGCACGAGGGAAAGTGGGGAGCACAACCCATAGGCAGTACTCACAGGTAGCGGCAGGTGCCTCCTTCCCACACAGGGAATGACTTGGTTTCCGAGTACAGTCGCGTGCATGAGTGTGGCACCTTCTTGCAGGCTGCTTGGGGAATAGGAGAGGGGAGCTATCAACAAGCCCATCTCTTGCCTTGCCTGCCTATGCCCCATGGTAAGGGGCTGGTAAGGCTCCCCCGGCTTCTCCTCTGCTGTCCTGGGGGGGCTAGGCTTAACAGAGCTAACCTGCCAGGAGAAGCAGAGCCCCCAGCCTCATACTGCCCAGATAACTATGTGGGCAAGAACCTTGTTTGTTAGGCTGCAAGCTCTGCCAGAAGCAGGGAGCAGACCTGTGCTCCCATATCTGCCTGAACTGGCAGGAGCAGAGCCCAGCCCCTCTCTTCACTGTCAGCACAGCACAGCCTCTCTAGCAGAACCTGGGCATGGTGGGAGTTCCCTTGGCCAGGAGAAGCTGTGTGCTGAAATGGTGTGCTTGGTGATCTGTACCCTGGATGACCTGTGGCTGGGACTGCTGCCAAACTGGGCACGTGCCATCCACCTGCAGGAGGGAGCTCAGGCTGCCAGCAGCCGCACAGCACTCACTTAGCTCGCAGAGCTGGCCCCTGAAGCCTGGGCGGCAGTCACAGTGGTAGGAGTTGGCTTTCCTGGTGCAGGTGCCTCCATTTCTGCAGGGGTTAATGGAGCAGTTCTGCCCCTCACCTGCAAAACACCAACAGCCATCAGACCCTGAAGCCATGGCACAGCCCTGCCCAACTCCCTGCCATGCCAGGGTGCTCTGGGGGACAGCTGCAAGTAGAACAGGGAGGCAGAAGCCTATACCATGCTCCTGGTGTGCCTCCTTGCAGGACAATAAGGAGAGCAGGCTGGTGCCAAGCACTCTGCCTGTCTGCAGGGCCTGGGCTGGGTCCCTGCTGCTCATCTGTCACCTCCCTGCACTTACTTTTGCTCTTTGCCTTGCGCAGCTGCAGTGCCAGACTGCCCTGGCTGGACACGTCCACATTCTCCAGCTTCACTGGAGCCTCTGGCTCTGGGCAACAAGAGGGTCAAACATCAGCTCCAGTTAGGGCAGACCCAAAGACAGCCCCTCCAATGGGATCCAGCCTGCCCACAGCATCAGGAAGCTGATCAGGCCTGAGGAAGTGGTTTAGACCTTCCTAGTTGGCACCCCTAGAATCAGCCTTGCCCTTCCTGGAGGGCTGTGGCACACTAAGCCCTGGGGACATGGGCAGAGCCAAGACATGCAGCAAGCCCACAGGTGTGGCAGGCCCCTTTTCTACCACATGGAATGGGATTCCCAGGCCTGGTAGGACATTTTGGGCTGACACTTGTATCCCTGCCATCCATATCTGGGGATGGAAAATGGAGGACTGGTCTTGGGCTAGTGAGGGGGTTCTCACCCAGGCACCCTTCTTGAGTCTGTGCTTGGTAGTGGAAGCTCAGGCTGCTGGGCAGGCAGAGGCTGCACTGGAGGGCTGCTGGGTCGCTGCCTGGGCTCCTGCTGCTGCTGACAGAGAAGCAGGCCAGCCCATGCTGCAGCCAGCATTTCCTCCCATCAGTGAGGGTCCCTCTCCAGGCTCCCCAACTGCTTCTGCATAACCCCTCTTCCTGGACAGAGGTCTATCAAGCAGGGCAGATGTTCTGCCTGCCCAGGGAGAAGCGAGCAGACTCTGATCTTCTCTGTGACTCCCCCAACCCTATAGCAGCCTGACCAGCTGCCACCCTATCCCAAGGGGAAGCATAGAAGATGGCAATGGGTGATGGGAGGCAAAAATGTCAGCAGTGCACTTACGTGTCTTCACAATGATGGATTTGCCCAGCACAGTGCCAAACCTGGCACTGATCCTCACTCTGCCATCCACCAGCTCAGTGAACCTGGGACAGGAGAGCCATGAGGGTATGAGGCACTGCAGGTCCCCCAGGCCGCAGCCACTCCATGCAGTAGGGCTGCAGGCAGCTGGATAAAGCACTCAGTGGCATCACACTTGCTGCAAGTCCTGCAGGCAGCGTAGGGGACCTGCTGACAGGGCAAGGGCCTGTCTGTCTCAGGACTCCAGTGGGTGGGCAAAAGACACAAACCAGCAGGAGCATGGCTTGATGCTGTGGTCACTCAGACATGGAAGCTGGGAAAAGGGGCTGTGCTCAGCCAGATGCTTGGGCCAAGCACTGTGGAAGAGCCAGGACAGCAATGCCTACCTGGGAGCTGGTGAGGGCTCCTCAGCTGTGTTGTGATCCGCTAGCAAGCGGAGTTCAGACAGAAAAGCTGGGGGCAGCCTGTTGCGCAGGACCCGGGAGTGTCCAGCTTGGCTCCACCGTCTCTCTGGAACCCCATCCCTTTGCACTGCAGACCAAAGGGTTAGGCTTAGCAGGAAGCAGGCTGCGAGGCAGCACAGCAACCCAACTTCCAGCCAGTCCCCTTGTCCCCAGAGCGCCATTAACAACTGTGCATACACTCCACAGGCCTGTGCTGCAAGTACCAGTCTCTGTCAAGCATCACCAAGCTATAACTCTGCATCTGCCCTCCACTAATGGAGGCAGCACTGTGCAAACCACACCTCCCTTTGCAGGGGACCAGAGTCCTGTCCCCAGGGCCTGCTGCAGGCACCCAGTTCTGGCACAGCAGATCTCCACAGGCTCATTACTCTGGTAACTGGCTTTTTACACTGCTTCCTACAAGTTGGGCACTCACAGGTGGTGACATAGAGGTGGATGGGTTCACTGTGCACTTGGCCTTGCTCTGTGTTCTGCACAGCTGTCACAGACAGGCGGTATCGCTGCCCAGGGAGCAGGTCGCGCACCGTGTAGGACATAAGCTTCCCATTGGGCACGTAGCGGCTCTTGATGCTCTGAGCGGTGGTGACATTGATGATGAACCCCTCCACGGCACCAGCAGGTGGCTGCTCCCATGTCATGGACACAGAGGTGGCAGCAACACGGGAGGCAGTGAGATTTTGTGGGGGGAGAGGTCCTGGGACATGCAGGAGGTGGAGAGAAAACAGGTCAGTGCTGGTGTCTTTGAATGGCAATCACCCTGCTTGCTCACACATCACCTTGTAAGCATGCCAGGGCCTCAGCTTGCCTGGCTCTAGGTGTGCAACACACTGAGAGATGTTCAGCACACCTACATCTTGCCCTCACCCTCCAGTCACCATACAGGATGAACTAAGCCCTGCAAGCTTTGCATGGCACTGAGCTTGCACTGGTTTTGGGCAGTAAACAACATCTAGTAGGGAAAGGTGCTGTCTTGCCTGCCCTTCCTGAGGGCTGCCTGCATACCTCCTACCTGCCGTCATGGCCAGACAGGTTGATGGCTTTTGCATCTTCCCGTCTGCAGCTTTCCTGATAGCAATTAACCACAGTTGCCCTGTGCCTGCCAAGCCCCATGGCTCCTGCAGCAGCCGGGGATGGCAATAACAGCCCCACTCACTTGTCCAGACGTGGAAGGGGGCTGTGGCTAGACTCTCTGAGGGGTGGTCTTCTGTCCCCAGGCCACTCAGTGTTGTGACATGGATGATGTACCTCTCTCCTGGCTGCAGGTCCCTGTGGAGGAGGAAGACAGGGTGGGAAGAGGTAAGATGGGCTGCCTCGAGGGGCCAGCTAGCCTGGTGCCCATCTGCTGCCTCACTCACAGGAAGGTGTACTTGGCCACGCTGCTGTTGAGCTCAACAGTGCGGTCTGCAAGGTCCCCCGACTGGCGGATGGAGACACGCACCCTACTGACGGTGGAGTGCTTGAGCCGGTGGAGAGCCCACTGCACCGTGATGGTGCTGGCCGTCACATTCGTAATCTCAAAGCCTTCCACCGGACGCGGTCCTGGCCGGAGCAAGAAGACAGGGCTGCACTCAGCCACTGGTCATCGTGGGTCACACCATCCCTTCCTCATGCCCCCCACAAAGGGGGCTCTGCCTGACTGCCTGGAGTGGCTTCCCAGCAGGAGCAGCTCAGTGCTGCTTGCCCTGCCAGACCTGCGCTCTCCTGACCTCACCATCTGCAAGCAGGTGGGAGGTGTACTTGTTTGCCTGCCCACAAAGCCTCACACCATCCACACCTCTGGGGCTGTCCTCCTCTGCCCCAGCCCCATCACCGCCTTCAAAGAGGCTGCAGTGCCTGGGCCTAGCCCTAAGCCCACTGTATGTCTCAAGCAGCCATCCTGAACCTAGCTCTTGCTGACTACCTCATGTGGCCCTGGTTCGAGGCCTCCCAAGATGCTGTGGTCGGGGGCACAAGCTTCTGCTGTGCCCAGCACCACACCTGTCTTCTCCTTCCCAGGCTTCACTTAGTCTCAGCCACATGGGTGTGGCCTGCAGGCTTTCCTAACACCATCCCTATTTCAACTTTTCTAGGTCTAATACCCTCCCCTCCTCAGTTTTCACTTTATTTCTACACCAGCTTGCCCTAGAAAGCAGGATCACAGCTGCTGTGCCTGGCCATGCCCTCATCAAGGCATCACTGTGCTTCCTTCACCCACAGAACAGAGATGCATGCCAGCACCTGCCCTCTCCAGCACATCCCCACACCAAGCCCGGTGGGATAGGAGGGCAACTCACTCACAGGGCTCATTCTTGGCAGAGATTGCCCAGCCCTGCTGCATGAATGGCCCTAGAGCTTCTCCAGCTCAGCCAAGTAGCACTAGGGACCCATCCTACCCTGAGCCCAGTGACAAGGAGTAACTGGTGCAGCAGATTCAGCCTGGCCCTGATGAACAGGATCCAGGAGTGGTCCCCATCGCCAGCACTCTTACCAGTCCCTGGGCAGGGGCTCTGTAAGCCACAGAGGGCTTGGTCCCCTTTTACTCACAGCAAAGGGAAAAGCAATTCTCTGTGCCAAGTGCTTTCCAAAGACCCCCAGCTGGATTTTAGGATCTGCACCACCAAATCCACCAGGGTTCAGAACAAGCCCAGGCTGAGGCTGGAGCCAGCAGTGGAGAGGTGACACAAACCCTGGTGCTTGCAGGGGCCACACGTGCTCACAACCGTGATCCCCCGGGGACGCTACTCACTAGTGCGCGTGGTGAGCATGATGGGCCTGCTGATATCATTCTTGTTGTTCATGTTGCGTTTGACTGAAAAGACAGAAATATTGTAGGCTCTGCCGGAGGCTAGTGCCCGCAATTGGTGGGCAGAACGACTTCGGTCCACAAAATCTGTCCTGCGGTAAGAGCCGTCGAGGGATACGTACGTCACGGCGTAGCCGTCAATGAGTTGCCTGGCAGCTGCGTCCTCAGGTGGGTGCCAAGAAATCAACACACCAGTGTCCTCCACCCTTTCCACCTTTAATGAGGTTGGTGGCAGCAGTTCTTCAAGGTGTGTGCAAAAGCAAAGGGGAGAGGTAATGCCATGAATCTTTAGAGAACAGACCCCGGCAACAAGAGCCAGAGTGGCAGTGATGGAGGAAGGGGCCCTTGCTCTCCACCTTGACACGCCTGGCAGAGGCCATGCAAACGCCAGCCAACACTGGCCCAGTGGGCATGGGAGGAGCCAGGGTGCCAGTAATGCTCCCAGCCACTGCAAACTGGCAGTACCGGTGTTGAAGCACTTGCCACTGTCAAGACCTCAAGTGTCGTCAAGACAGGGCGAGGGTTCCCCATGGAGGCTGATTCTAGCGGCAAGAGGCTTCCCTTGGATGCCTCAGCCTCCCATCCTGAGGGCATCCAGGGGATTGCCATCGCTGTAGGGAGCCAGGAGCCTGTCCTCAGTGTCCTTGTGCCAAGCCTGGTGCCCTTGGCAGAGGCTCAGCACACCAGCACCTGTCCACAGCACCACTGGAGCTGGGGCTGCCCCTGTGAGGTGAGGCCCCAGCCCTGCTCGCATCTAGTAGAGCTCCTGGTTCCAGATGGCACTGAGCCCCTTGCAGGCATCGGCTACCGCCAGGCCAGCGTCAAGCCCCACACCACATCCTGGTGACATTGCTGAGGGCTTTTACCTTTTTCGCAGCTCTTGCCTGTATAGCTGACTTTGCAGGTGCAGCTGTGGGTGCCATTGCTGGGCAGGCAGTAGCCTCTGCTCCCACAGGGGCTGGAGAAGCATGGGTCGCTAGCTGCAGGAGAGGCACCAGGTGCAGAAGAGTTAGTGGTGCTGGCTGGCTGGCCATCCCTCACCAAACCACGCTGCCCACCTCACCCACCCTGCCCATCTCACCTGTCTCGCAGTGGTAGCCAAAGAAACCCTCTGGGCATACGCAGAGGTAGGAGCCCCCGTAGCTCTCACATTCCCCTCCATTTCGGCAAGGGCCTGACTCACAGGCATCCACTTCTGGAGGTGGAGGGAGGCCAGTGGTGAGCAGGGGCCCCCTAGCATGCCAGAGGCCAGCTCCTGCAGGTGACTGGCAGCAACAGCCCCCTGAAGGAGCAGCAGGATGGACATGCAGCCTGGGGCTCAGCACAGCCTCTATGGACCCAAATCCCACCCAAGTACTGCAGCAGCCACATCCCCTGGCATGAGGTGGACATCTTTGAAAGGGGATCTGTCACTGGCAGACACCTTGCCAGTGACACACCCTGCTTCCTGCCCACCAGAAGAATTTTAGCTCTGCCCCTGAAACTGCAAGCAAGGAATCATGACAGGCAGCAAACGCTCATGGTGATGGCTCAGGATCAATATGCCTGAGATGGTGACGAGCTGCTTGGCTTGGTACTTGTCTTGGGCACATCCCAGTGACCAAAATCTACCCTCCCAACACCCTGAGGACGAGTCCCTACCTGTCTCACACTGGGTCCCCACAAAGCCCTCGGGGCAGTAGCAAGTGAAGGACCCAGGGAGGTCCTGGCAGGTCCCACCGCTTTTACAAGGCTCTGACTGGCACTCGTCGACATCTGGGGAGCAGTAGGAGGAATAGTGCTGGCTCAGCACAGCAACAGGGCCATCAGCAAATAATAGGGGGCTCAGAGGGGCAGTGCTTCTCCCACAGAGCATGGACCATTCCCATGTCACTCACTAGTTCCAAGCCCACCAGTCAGGCACAGCCCCTCTCCTGACACTGTCAAGAGCCCGCTGCTCCAGGCCTGCCCCCTGCAGGACGGCTGCAGCAGCAGCTGGGCACAGCAACATGCCCACAGACAACAGAGGATGGCTGGCAGCGCTGGGCTGGCCAAGAGGTCCCATTAGGATGTCTGCAGCATATCCCCTCTAACCCCAGGCAAGCAACCCTCCTTCACCACTTTCCATCCAGATTCCAAGGTGGGCTTTTCTACACAGACTTAATGCCTATCTGGTACTGCCCCATCAGTGATATTGACCACACAGCATCCATTAGCAGGGAGACTCAAGTAGCATGTGACATTCCTGTCCTGACTGCTCCTCCACCAGACTGGGAACAGCATCTTCCTGCCAGCACAACCTACAGCTGGTCAGGGTCTCCAGGAGAGGAGCCCTCACCACAGGCTGATGATCTGAGGGTACAGACAGGAACCTGACCAGTGCACACAACTGCAGGCAGCCCAGCTTCTGGCTGTGGGGTTTGTGACTGTCATTCTATAGGGGCTGGAGGGCAAATAAGACTTCAGCTATATCTACCTGCAGCAGCCCCAAAGTACACCAGGTATGTTCTCTTACCCAGCTCACAGTGGTGGCCAGTGTAACCTGGCTCACACAGGCACAGGAACTTGGCGATATGGTCCTTGCACTGGCCACCATTCAGACAGGGCTGGGACTGGCACTCATCAATCTCTGCAGGCATTTGGGCAAGCAAGAGACAAGAAATGTGAGCACTGGGCAGGAGTCCCCTGGGACTTCTGTCCACAGACAGAATGGGCAGGGGAGGACTGGAGAATGTCCTAGGGTCACCATGCCATGGTCATGACCACAGCCTAGTGGGACAGTACCCCAGGGCTTGGCCAATAGCCTGGTGCTCCTCACCATCACATTCAGGGGGATCACTCCAGATGCCTGGCAAGCGGCAGATGCGGGGATGGTTGTGTTGACTGAGGGTGTAGCCCAGCTCACACTGGTATTCAGCCACTGAGCCCACCTTGGTGGAGTTAAAAGATGCCTGTCCATGCTTCACTTCACTGGGGACACCACAGTCAACCTCTGAGGAGAGACAGAAAGAGTAAACAGGGACCACGGAGGCATCCTGAGCCCCTGGCTGGCAAGGTGGGGTGCAAGGCCCTTACCAGACTGGCAGTGCTTCCCTATGTAGCCCATGGGGCACATACAAACATAGTCCCCACCAAGGTCCTCACAGGTGGCACCATTCTCACAGGGGCTAAGGAAGCACAGGGAGGGCACTAGAAGAAAAGCAGAGCAAAGTGACTGCTGCAAAACTGACAGAGCCCAGAAAAAAGCAGCCTGCTTTTTGGGGCCAGCAGCCCCAACACCTCCCCAGGCAGTTCCTGACACTGGCATGCTTTGCTCATACCTACCGATCTCACAGTGCCGGCCAGCGTAGCCCGGGGGACAGTCACACTTGTACTTGCCAATGTAGTGGAAACAGGTGCCCCCGTTCTGGCAGGGCCCTGAGGCACAAGGGTCTGGCTTCCCTGGGGGCAGAGGGCAGGCAGGAGCTGAGCAGCGAGCAGGACAAGTGCTGCCTCTCCTTCCCAGGTGGGGGCCAGGGGCCATACCGATCTCACAGTGCTTGCCAGTGAAGCGGTAGGGGCAGGTGCAGTGGTATTTGCCATCCGCCTCCCTGCAGGTACCCCCATTGCGACAGGGACCCGTGCTGCAGAGCCGTGGCTTGGCTGCAGAGAGAATACCAAAAGCAGGGATCATCCACTGCTGCTGGCACCAAGAGCTACTGTATCCCACCAGCACCCCACCAACCCCTCACTATTGGGAAGCTGTGTGTGCCCAGGCCTCAAAGCTCCAGGCACAGCAACACCACAAAACAAACATCCATGCAGATGTGTTCTGGGGCCTTAGGGGAGCAATGGGTCCGTAGTACCATGGGACTGGAAGCTGCTCCTAAGGACAGAAGTGTAGGCATGCAAGGGATAGGATAATCTGCACCCACTTCCAGCTGCAGCTCAGCAAGCAGCTACACATCTCCCAGTTTTCCCACTCTCTGCAAGTTGCAGGGGCCAGCATGGAGCTCCATGCAGGTACCTTTCTCACAATGCTTGCCAAAGAAGCCTTGAGGACACTCGCAGGTGTACGAGTCACTGTGAACCTCACAGGACCCCCCATTCAGGCAGGGCTCCGAGTCACACGGGGATGGCATTGCTGCAAAGACAAACACCGAGTCTCACTGAGGATGTGTGACTAAGGGTGTGAAGGCTACTCCCCAGCTGATGATAGTATCACCTGCTCACCCCTCTTGGCCCCAGGGCTGGTCCCGCATCTTCACAGACAAGACTTACTGTGGTTGGTGCCGTAGTCAGTGTGGCAGACACAAAGGTAACTTCCACCATACTCCATGCAGTACCCACCATCTGGGCACTGTGTGTTCATGTTGCACGGCGTGGTGGTGACTTCTGCAAACACATGACCAGCACCAGCCTCCATCAGCCAGAAGCAGGAGAATGCTCAGCCAGCTGCCTGGCCAGAAATGGGACTCTCCTAACTTTGCAGGGTCTGATGAGACAGGAAGGACCCTCTCTACCCCACACCCAGACCATGTGAACGGCAAGGGGCAGCCTGGGTGCCAAATGTGCATCAAAGCAGAAGGCCACGAAGGCTGCAGTTCCCCCCCTGCTCCAACTCGGGGGAGCTGGGCTGGGGCTAGGGACTGGGAGAGGCACAGCTCAAGGGGAAGTCATGCAGATGGAACCATTGCTTCCTCACCAAGGGACAATACTTCCAGGCTCAAATTCAGTGTGTGCCCCTAGTACTATGCTAGGCTGAGGCACAGGCAGAATGTCTCCTTGCATGTCCATGGCCTTCCTAGCTCAGGCAGCCCAGAGAGGGAGCAAACACACTGAGTGAGAAGCCCTCACCTACCAAATTCACAAAGAAGTCCGAAAAATCCAGGCAGGCACTGGCAGATGGTGACATTCCCCTCCAGACAACTGCCCCCATTGCGACACTCACAGCCCTCTGAGAGTTCTGCAAGAGAGGAGACCAGAGCTTCCCAGGACCCCTCCTGCTTATAGGGCTGGCATAGCCAAGCAGCCTTGCCAGATGCCACCCACAGGGGCAGTTTAGGTGGGCAGCAGTTATTAACTCCCTCCAAACACCCAGATACAGCCTCCTTCAGCAAGACAGACCTGATGTTCAGTCCACGAGCCCTGAATGGGCTCTCTGGGGCTGCTGGTTCTACCTCTCAGGAGTGTAAGGGTTCCCCTACAGATGCTGGACAGTCTCCCTGATACTCACTGTCTCGGCAATCCTGCCCGGTGTAGCCTTCCTGACATTTGCAGATGTAGCCCTGATCTGTCTCCAGGCAGCTGCCCGCATTCTGGCATGGGTGGGAGAGGCAGGCACCAGGTACACGGGGCCCACCTGTAGGGAAGAAGGTGGCTAAAGCAGAGTCATCCCAGCCTAAGGCCAGAATACCTTCTGCCCTGAAGAAGCAGGGGCAGAACTGGTCTGCCCTAGATTCACACAAGAGACTCCTGAGCAGAGCGAGCAGAACGTTGGAAGGAGCTACCTCCTGGCAGCACCATGACTCCTCTGCCAACCTGCCTGCCAGCTTTTGTAGGCACTTCTGGCTGATGCAGCCTCATTCCAGCCATTTGCCCCTTCCTGCCCAGCTATCCCAAAACCAGCTCCCATGCTGGGCCGGGCAAGGTGTGCCTGCACTCACCATACTGGCAGTTGTTGCCGTAATAACCTGGGGAGCAGGTGCAGATATAGCGACCAGGGCGGATGTAGTTGCACGTCTGCCGGTTCCGACAGCTCCGGTCCTCGCAGGAAGAGGAGTCTAGTGGGAGAAAGCAAGTGATGAGGGGAGCGTGGTCCCGGGAGAGGGCTGTGCTGGCCAGCAGAATAGGCAGGTACAGTCCCCCCCAGTCCCAGGATGCAGGCAGAAGTAGGCACCTGTCTCACAGTGCTGTCCCACGAAGGGCTCCAGGCACACACACGTGTAGTTATCAACCAGGTCAACACAGTGCCCACCGTTCAGGCATGGGCTGGACTCACACTCGTTCACCTCTGCAAGGGGAGGCCAGGAGGGGCGGTCAGGCCACACGCGAGTATTGCTGGGCTGCTGGTTCAACCGCTGCCTCCCATCCTGGAGGATGCTCAGGAGGGAGAAGGCAACAGCCAGGAAAAAAAAAAAAGTCAGCACCATCGTCAAAGCTGAGTGCTCCCCTCCCAAAACTAAAGCTGGGGGTAAAGCAGGGTGGGAAAACAGCTTGCAAAGTCATGAAGTGCCACCATCTCCCCTCTACATCTGCTCCTGCCACCCACCTGTCTGGCAGTCTGCCCCTGTGTACCCCAGCTGGCACAAGCACACTGCTGTCCCATTTGCCACCTGGCACCTCCCGCCATTCTGGCACATCCTGCTCTCACACGGCGACTCTTCTGCAGTAGGACACACACACACACACACACAGAAAAAGAGAGAGGATATCAACCCAGGCACAGGACCGGCATGTTGCATCCTCTCTACACAATGGTGAAGCTGGGGCTGGGCAGAGCATGCACCCCAGAGCTACCAACACATCCTCTGGTGGGAAACAGCAGCCTCATGCCTGGTTGCAGTTCTTCCCAAAACCTTTCCGTGCAGTTCAGCCCTTTCATCCTCCTGTGCCTCCTGGATACCAGCATGCTGTGCTGGACATTCTTCCCTCCCTCCCTTCCCCAAAAGTCAACTCCCTGCTCACCTTCTCCACTAGCATAAAGGAGCTAAACCATGCCAGGAGCTCACTGGGAGCCAAATGCTTTGGCAGCACTTCCACTGGTAGGCAGAGGCCAGTAGTGGGGGAAGCTAGCCACCATAGTCCCTGCCAGGGACTGTGAGAGTCCCCTCTGGCTTTGAAGGGCTTCAGGACCAGAGCGTCACCTCTGAGACTTCCGTTTAAGCACTAACCATCAGCTTTGCTAAGGGAACAGTGGTGGGGAAAGATGCTGGTGGAAGCACTGAGCTGAGCCCTCGGGAGGAGTAGGTTGCCAGCAGCAGGAAAGGCTCACAGCCAGAATAAAGTTTTCTTTGCCTGTAGCAAGCTGAAGTCCAAGCTGGCCATCACAAACTGCTTGAGCCCAGCAGCTGCTGCAGGAGACCCAGTCTCAAAGATCCCCCAGTACCAGCAGTAGTACCCCACCAAGGTTGGCATCTCTGCTCTTCAAGTGCAGCAAAGAGATAGCCCTGCCACACCAGTAGCCTCATGCTCACCAGTCTCGCAGTTGGGACCTCTGAAGCCCAGTGGGCACCTGCAGCTGAAGCTGCCAGCACCATTGAGGCAGGTGGCTCCATTCTGACATGGGTGGGAGAGACACTCATCCACATCTGAAACAAAGCCCCATGTGGGGGGCAGGAGATCAGGGCAGGGGCAGACAGACTGTCAGCACACAGTGGTGACACAGGGCACAAGACCTGCTCCTGTGGAAAAGCATTAGGAGCTCAGGGCTGGCACTCACCAATATGGCACCTCTTCCCAGTAAAACCAGCCAGACAGGAGCAGGTGTAGGAGGGGTTCCCTGTGATGCAGTCCTCTATACACCTTCCCCCATTCAGGCAGGGCCGCAGCGTCAGGCAGACAGAGGCTGTGAGGATGGGTGGTGCCCCCTCGTCAGTCCATGTCCCAGCAGGGCTCACCCACCACCTTCCATCCATACCAGTGCCAGGGTCTGTCCCCACACCCACCCAGCTCCCCAGGGTGCTTGGGGAGCCCATGGGGGCTACCTGCCACCCAGTGCAGCAAGGTCTGCACCTCACAGGCTTCACTGGGACAAGGGGGTAGTTTTATTCCTCCTGTGCAAGGCGAAGAAGCTGCACAGGGTTAGCCCCACTGGCTGGTGGAACATGGATGTGCCCTCACTCCTCACCCAGGGCAGAGGGAAAGGGGGATGGGAGAGCCCATGTACAGCTAACCCGCCAGTAATGTGAGATCATGGGTGGGAAAAGATGGCTGAGGGGAGTGGGGATGAGGAACAGGAGGCCAGCTGCTCTGCAAGGAAAGTGTTAACCCCTGGGGTGAGGAGCATGGCCCAGCTTTTGAATTCCAGCCCTGCAGAGGAGACTGGCACCCAACAGCCCTCTGTATGGCTCATCCCAGCCTCCTGGGACTTACAGAGGTGTGCATCCCCAGAGGGTGCCGGGCCCCTTGTGCCCTGTCATGCCTGGCAGCAGGCCAGTGGGGTCCCACCTGTGTGCCATCACCTCCTTCCCAGCCTCCCTCATTGCTTCCCACAGGGCCTTTTTGTCTCAAAAGTCTTCCTCCCCCACCATTTGCTCTCCCAGCCCTTTCCCAACCCCAGGGCACCCGTAGGTGCTGTTCCCAGCCATGGCAGGTGCTGAGGACAGTCCCGCCACGGCTGTCTCCCCTCCCTCCCCAAGCCCTTCAAGCCATGTCCTCCACACCACAGAGGTGAGGGTTGAGGCAGGGAAAGATGGGGCTGGAGAACAGTGTGGGGTTGGGTTGGGAGTTAAATAAACCTAACTGCTGTCCTCTTACTTGTATTGCTGCAGCCCCCCACTTGCACCTGGGCATCATCGATTCTGAACACCCAGCGCCCGGGGATACCCACATTTGTCGTCATCTCCACGTCAGCGATGTCATCGGTGCGGGATCCGGGGATGTTGAAGTAGCGTTTTCCATCACCAGCGTTAAAACCTGCCTGGCAGGACAAGGGCAGAAGGTAAAGGGACATCACTAGTGCACAGGGGTAGGTGGCTGCAGCACTTCTGCCACTCAGTGACAACACCATTCAGACCAACCATCCCCTCCTGCATGCCACCTGACAGTGCTCAGGCTCATCCACATGCCAGGACAACATCCAGCAGAGGGGGGCAATGCAGTCACCCTGCCTGCTTGGTCCCTCCACTGGGATTCAAAACCCATCCACTTCCTTTACACCTGCAGCATCCTGCCTGCTGCAGGCTGGTGAGCCGGGAGCCAACACACATGAACTGCCAATAAATTCAAACATCTGAAAGGTACTGGGGTTTTGTGGGTGTGAGCTTTTTCCCCTTAAATACAACACACACAAGGATGAAATAAAAATACGAGTGAAAGCTGTGCTGGCTGCAGCAGCTGCTCTTAAAGGCCAAGGTTAGGAAGGAAAAGGGACTACTATGAGGCAGCAGCCAAGGCAAAGACCTGTGGTTTGGGGATAACAAAGCCCCCTGTATGGTCTCAGCTTTGGAAGCCAGAGCACACACAGATATTTAAAAAAAAAAAAAAAAAAAAAAAAGCAGCAGGAGGCAGCTTCCTACCCCCAAAAACCCAAACCAGAAGCTGCAAGCCCTCAGAACAAATACACTATCTGGGCACCCTGGGGGCCACATTTGCCACTTACCTGTGCCGCAATGCCACCAAGCCCGGCAAAGTCCCCCCCACTGCTGGCATGCATACCCGTGGTCCAGGTGATGGACTCATAGTTGAAGATGGTGAAGGAGAGTTTGCCGTCCGTGATAAGGACGATCTGAAAAGTGTTTACCTGCAGCAGGGAAGAAAGCAGTGAGCAGATAGGAGTGGAGCAGGCAAGCCAGCCAAAAACCATTCAACAAATAAGGGTGTTTCTTTGAACCCCAGTTCTCCTCTGCTAGAAATGGCAGTTTGGTTAAATTACTTTTAATCCTGAGATGTTGTGAACCTCCCTATCCAGCACCCCAGAGTGAAGAAGAGCTCACTTCTCCTTGCAGAGGAACAGGAAAAAATGGGGAGAAATGTGGTTACTGGTCCTCTGGAAAAAAGGCACCAAACCCCATTTGCAACCATCTCCTCAGCACAGCCACAGGCAGGCTGGCAAATAATACCATGCTGCTGCCTGAGAGGGGGTACGTGAGCCTCAGCCCAACAAAAAGAGGAGGCTTTGGTTTATCCAGCCTGCTGCTGCTCTGCCATCATGCCAAGGCATCATGATAGAGCCTCAGGGGTCAGCTTAGCCCTGCTGACAGTTCCCTGTCACATGCAGCAGAAGTAAGACCACTGTGGAAGGTACCAAAGGCTCTGGTGGGATGCTCCTTTAAAAAAAACCACAAAAACAACAAACCAACAAACGCTACTCCTAAACTAATGGCTGCTTTGTCCCAGCTACTCACTGGTGAAAATGAACTGCCCCCGAAGAAGGTCACTCGGTACCAGGTGGCAATGAAGACCCACTGTGCAGCAAACCCTGGGAACTCGGGGAAATACTGCACGATGTCCCTGCTCGCCTTCTCAAGGATGGGCTGCTCCATGCTCTCCCGGTAATACACATCACCCGCCCGCCGGTTATCCACGTCTGCCCAGAAAGCAGCGACAACACACCGGTCCTTAGAGATGGGGAAGGCCACCGGTGTGAACTGGGAGACCTCCTTCAGGAATGAGATGATCCCATTGTTGTTCACCTACAAGAGGAAGGAAAAGAAACAGGCAACCACAGTTGATTCCTGCCACCAACAGGAATACATGTTTTAGAGGCACTTTCAGCTTCCTTCGCCCTGCCCCTTTCCACAAATATTGGAGCACTTCTTCTTCCTGTCCTTGGAAGTGGAGACACTCTGGCACCCGCAGTCCCCTGCCCCAGCCACCCGCCTGCCAGAGTGCAGCTGTGGGGAGGCAGCCACTCAAACAAACCCAGCCCTGTTCTATTCAATGGCCGGGCCAGGGGAAGGGAGAACAGCTGAGAAAACTGCAGCAGCCCCACCACTTTAAACAAACAGCATGAGCATGCCTGGCCAGCTTGTGCCAGTGCTCTTGGCAGGGACAGGGGGCTGTTCTGCTTGCTCTCTGCTCTCTTATGGCTGATGCAGCCTGCAGGGCTGGGGTCTAAGACCAGGTATGACTGCCACCCCCCTGGCATTGGACTGCACCTGAGCCAGGTGGCCACCAGTCCAGGGCAAGGGAAGCTTTGTCAGGCAGCAATCCTGGCTCATGCAGCTCTCTGACCAAGCAAACAAGTAGTTGAGCTAATGTGCTTGTGGTCCCCAGGTGACCCAAGTACCATCATCCCACACAAAGTCCCTGATCCTGGCTGGGCCTCAGTAGGCTGCTCTCATTAAAAGCAGGGGATGTCAATATCCAAGGCAAGATACTGCCAGCTCCGAGTCCTTCCACAGCACTCATTAACTGGGTCCTGAGATGTCTGGCCTAGGGATTCATGGTGAAGGCAGCCCTCAGCCCAAGGAAGGAAGCTGGAGATAGTAGATGCTGCTGCTTGAAGTGCTGCCTCCTGTCTTGGAGATGCAGCAGAAGTGAGGAAGTGGAGGAAAACCCCTGCCCTGAGCAGGCAGCGAGTGGGTAGGGATACTTGCTCAACCTCAGCCCTCAAATTCCAGGAAGGAGACTCTACCAGCACCCTGCTGCAGTGGAAACCCCAGGAGGCAGGCAGCTCCCAGCCACTCTGTTTCCACAGTGATGACCTCAAGCGGGACAGGCAGGAACACACAGCTCTGCAAGTGAGCTCCCAATCATGCAAAGCTCAGCACCAGCAACACCAGTCCAGCAAGCCACTGGACTGCAGGATGGCAAAGTGGAGTCGTGGTGCAAGCAAGAGGCTCATAAAACAGAGAGCAGCCCTGGCATGCAGCAGGCAGGGAGCAGGAAGAACTGTCACACTTGTGTGCCAACAAGGAGCTCATGTCCCACCAGGAGCTATGCCGAAGCAGGCCCAGCTGTGGCCCAGCTGGCCAGACTGTGACAGCCTCACGCAGTCCCTGGAGAGTCCAATCCCTAAGGATGGTCCCCACACAGGGCAGTCCTTGCTGTGACTAAGGGGAAGAGGATTTGTTTCCCAAAGCCTCTGTAACCCAATGGTGTTCACAGAGGAACATTCTTCCCCTGATTAAAGCAAGATGGGAGAGAGCTGGAGCCAAGAAGGTTTTTTTGTTGTTGTTGTTGGTTTTTGCAAAGGAGTAGAAGGGGAATTGGAGGCATCCCTGGAGGACACAGTTTTACAGGTGAGCCAGCCACACAACAACTCCCATGGGACAGCAGCTCACAGGGGAGGAGCAGCCCTGCCATGCAGGAGCTCATGCCAATGGCCGGCAAGCTGGTCCTGCAGAGTTGGGGGCTTTTGGTTCAGAAGGGGACACACTTCCTCTGATCCCTGTAGCCCCTCCAAGACCCAGAGCTGTGCTGCAGATGCATAAGGGACAGCCATCTCGTCACCTGGCTTCTCCTAGCCTCTTCTGTCTTCCCACCACAGCTCAATACCCAAGTACAGGTCCCTCCTCACCGATGGCAGGGCTGGAACTTTTATCAGAGGAAAGAAAGCCAGAGGACCAAGGACCTCCTGCACTTAGCCACAGATGTGGGACAGTATGCAAGCCCAGCTCCAAAACAGCACCAAGGCAATGCTCAGCCCTCTCCTCCACCAGCTGAGTCTGGATCATCGATCAGCCTGGAGCAAAGCAGGATGCCAGAAGATTCATTGTACCAGGCGGGAGCTGGCATGGGGAGCGCAGACCCCACTCCAGGATGCAAGACAGGCATCTGGAGCAAGCAGCACCCGAAAGGCTCCAGGGCCAACTGGGCCTGCTCCTCTGTCTGATGATCACAGCTCTGGGGAACACAATGGGCCAGGTGTAACTCCAGTTTCCCAGCTGTGGTCCCCTCCAAGTTGCTTGCGGGCTGCAATGGGGCACATAAGAAGAGGGAGAGGGAGGTGCCAAGCGGCCAGTCAAGGCTCCTGCAACACAACTCAATGGCCAGCTGTGTTTATTCGACATCGCACCCAAAGCTCCTCTGCTGCCTCCTCCCCAGTGAGCGTCACTGCCCAGGGGCCGCAGCATGCCTGCTCCAATGCCTCGCAGTCCTGCGAGGTGTGGGTGTTCCTGGCCCAGCCAGGGCCAAGTCTGGCACTGCCCGCTGCGGACGAGCGCTCTGTCCGGCATCTCCAGTGTGGCAGGGCCAGGACCCTCCCTGCACCACCCCCGGGCCCTCAACGTGCTGCTGCTCCTCTGTTGCTCCGAGTGACATGGAGACCCCTCGATGCCCCTGGGGAAACCCAGATGCACTTGGACCCATCCGAGTTGGGCAGTACCTTCACAACAACAAAAAAAAAGCACCAACAAAAGCAACAGCAACAAAAGCAGCACCAACAAAAGAAACAACAACAAAAGCCGCCCCAGAGGAGGCCAATCTCCCCGCCCCACAGCACTCACGTAGAGACCGGTGTGCCCCGCGCCGAAGAAGGGGAAGGGGACAGAGAGAGGCCGCAGCTCGGAGCCGCCGTCATCCTGCTTCCGCGTGGCGGCGTCGCCCTGCGCGGGCCCGAAGGGGTAGAACTCCGCCAGCGGCACCACGCCGCCCGCCCACAGCCACTCGCCCAGGGCCACCAGCACGGCCCAGCCCGCCAGGCCCTGCATGGTCTCCGGGATCCGCCGTTCGCCTCTCACGGCAGCACTGGCCGCCGCGACATCGCGGCACGGAAACGCTGCCCGCCGACGGGCCAGGGAGCTCGACGATGGCGCCGAGGGCTCGCGACCGGCCGCCCGCAGCAGCCCCGCGCTCCGCCAGCCCCGCCCCCCCTCGCTGGGGGATTTGCGTGGCCCAGGTGCGGCCAGCCAATGGGCGTGCGGCGCGCGCGGGGGGGTCCGCGCAGGGAACGCCCCGCCCGCCGCCACCTCCTCCCGTTCGCCTCCCGGGGCCCCAGCCTGGGGACCCCGAGCCGCCTTCTCGTTCCCCACCCCCCAGGAGGAAGCGCAGCTCCCCCCCCCGGGCCCCCGCGGCCCCCGCCCCAACCCCCCTCCGGGCCCCTCTCCCCCCCTCCCCCCCCCATGGATCTCGACCCCTCCCCTTCCTCGTTGTGTCCATGGGGGGGCCCCTC